>JAAEAF010011246.1:0-14133 GCA_011037195.1 Triatoma infestans
GGGCTAATTCAATTACCACGAAGAAATAATAAAATTACTATGAAAATACTGTCAAATTCGGGAGCCCAATGCATATTGGGATCCCGGCAGCGGATATCGGGCCACTGTGGAATTAAGGGAACGAGCAAGCTGATCCTTTGGCTAAGGAAGGATCGAAAAAAGAACAACCTGACCTACCTGTTCTACTAAGAAATTTAAAGATGCTAGTATAGTCATAATAATAATCAATCATTATAATAATAATAAAAGCCTAAAAAATGATTCATCACAGAAAAAAAAATTTGAATCAACAATGTCGTATGCTATAGAATTTTGGTTGTGACGAGCCTTGTAAGCATTTATATGTACAAATAATTTGAAGGCAATAAAATTATCTAACTATATCATTTGAAATTTAACCTACAAATCCCGCCGGACTGCCTAAAATCAATTTAGGGGGGGAATGTTGGAAATAAAATTGATAGGATCTGTGCAGTTAGCATTCCATGTTTAAAGAAAATCGCTACAGTCGTTTTCGATTGAAAATTTTTAAAAAAAAGGTGTAATGGTGGACGTTCCGGTTAACCAAGTTATCGACAAATTTGGTGTAATTCTACAAATGTCTATTAATATTTTAAAGGTGGTATAAAAGCCATACATTGTACTTTTGATGTAGTGCTTAAAAGAATACTTAACCTAAGGACCCCCCCCCCCATAACACACCCACAACACACCACAAAAGAATCCATTATTCCTGAGGGGAAAATGTTTATTAAAGTCAAATGTGGGATTGGTATTATTGTGAGTGTGTATAGTATACGAAGTTTAATGCTCAATAAGTCACAGTTTTTCGGTTGATGGATTTTGGACCAATATCTCAGATGTATGACTAAACGGAACATCAAAGTTGGGGCTTTCGCGATTTTTTTGTTTTTGTTTTTGAAAGAATTTATTCTCGGAGACACTAAATTCTAACACTTTCGCAATACTTTTTGTTACTAGAGAATGTAAAAGACAATTTCCAATGATTCATTTATTTAAAATATTCATTAAGAGATATATGGCACAATAAGTACAAAGAAAAGGGAACTGGACGGAAGTGGGAGAAATTGATGAAAGCAAGCGACAGGATTTCCGCCACTCTTCCGCGTTCGGTTGCTGTTGCCTGCTTCCGTATGCTGACGGGGCCATGATCTGCTATAGAAGCACGTCCACCATATAGGGGGATTGTTGATACCCTCCTGCGCGGCGGGGAAGACATGACAGGAGAGTATTTAGCTCACTGCCCTGAACTGAAACATGTTACATCCACTTTCCATTTCCACTTTCTTGTGTAATGCACATTTATAGTGGGCTGCCAGAAGGAGAATAGCCGAAAGGCCAAACTAATGGCGTTGTAAAAAAAAATAAAAAAATGTTGGGGGGTAGAAGGAAACGAGATAGCCGACACCTTGATTTCTCATGACTGACGGAGTTATCTGTATTAGTAACGACCGGAAAGGATGAGAGCCATGCATCATCTATGCAGAAATAGGTTTCGCAAGCTGAAAAAAAAAAATTTCCCCAGGTCCTAGGAAGCGATATCCCCTGTAGGAAGAGGATGAGACTATAATACATCTGGAACTACGATGCTACATTCAGAGAAAGTTTAGAAGCTTGGGTACTTATCAGTTGCTGGAAGAGGATATATCCTACTTAGAATATTCCTAGATTTTAGAGAAATTAATCTGGAAGAAGTTTTGAGTTTTCAACGGCTTTGAGATCTTATTCCGGCCCCAGAAGTCCACTTTTCAATCTTCAAAAAGAAAAGTTGTGACTAATTTAATTTTACTTTTAACAAATTAACACGTTTGCATGTAGAAAAAATATTATCTTAATTAAACGCAGGGAAGAAAGAAAAGTAGGATAATATAAACGTGAAATTCTTCTGTTATCAGTCCTTAAATAATAAAAATTAAATAAATAAATAAAATAAAGAAGGAAAAACCTGGAGAGGTTGTTGTGTGACGGTAGTAATGGTTTGTGTTGAAACTCAGAGACACCTGTTTACTTTTCTCTTTGTGAGGTAAACACAATAATCTAATGGAAACACGCACTCAAACCAACTTATCGTCATCTCCTCTCCGCCAATCGTTTTTCACTTAACTCTTAAATTTTGTAAATGTTCAAAGAAGTTTGTATGTTCATTTGTTATTTTTAAAAGTTTAATTTTGTTTCAACGTTAGAGATTGCTATTTTTTTTTTCCAGCGGCACCTACCGTCATGGATTACATGTTAATCAATGTAATAAGAAAAGCGTATTTTGGTTTAATATTGAAACTAAATGAATCATTGGAAATTGGCTTTTACATTCTCCAGGAAGAGAAGGTATTGCTATAGGTCAAATTTAGTGTCACCGAGAACAAAATATTTAAAAAAAAAAAACAAAATAATCGCGAAAGCCCCAACTTTGATATTCCGTCTAGTCATACATCTGAGATATTGGTCCAAAATCCATCAACCGAAAAACTGTGACTTATTGAGCATTAAACTTCGTATATTATACACTCACAGAGGATATTATTATCGGTAGAGGATCTTAAGCTGTGTCCTTTTAAGGTTTTTGTCCGATTTGTTCGGTCTGTGTGAAACTTAGATGGTTTAAACCTGGGCCTGGATTTTCGTTCTAGTCCCAGTGGTTATTATTCTTTAGGGGTAGCTATATGGGCCCTGGGAGGTATATTGGTATCGTTTTATGGATACCGGAAGTCGAAGTGAGGAGTAAGTGTTGTTAGTTAGAGAGATTAGAGAATTGGTATTCGAAATACGAACTACTGATTTATGAAAATAAACTATATTTTAACAAATAATTTAAAGTGTATTGAAATAGAAAAACTAAGATGCACAATTGTAAATGAATATAAGAATTATGAAATGAATATAAAATATTAAAGAAGCAGTGTTAAAACCTTAAACCGCGATCGCGATGTGTGATGGTGCTTCTGATCTGGAACTGATGTGAACTTCTTTCGTACTGGCACTTAACTGATTGATAACTCGAACTTAACTGATTGATAACTTGAACTTAACTGATGGATGACTCGCACTTAACTGATCTGGAACTCCAGTGGGGCGACGTTTATATTTGTATCACTCACACATCGGCTGATGTGTAAGTACGTGCCACACTAAGACATCTCTCGTAGTATATTGACCCTAGGGGAGGTCGGTAGTTAACAAAGGCTGTTTTGGCCGGGGTGGCGACGCTTTGTTAACAGATGGTGGCCAGGTGGCCTCTTGAGTGTACGTTGCATGTTTGAAGGGGTTTTGCCGCGGTTCTCTTGACAGTCTGTATTGACCCCTGTTTGAAAGGGTTTTGCCGCTGTTCTTGACCTGCAGATAGCTGCTGGCTGGAACCTTTTCCAAATTCCAACCACTAGTTATAATTTTTAGATTTATATAAAAATTATATCTTCTTTCTTCTTCTTGCCATCACATCACAGAGGCTTTGGATAGCGTAGGGTTTGCCCTCCCCTTCTGTGAATAATAATAATACACTCACACATTAATACCTATCACTTTTCCTTGTAACATTTTCTAGGAATAATTGATTCATTGGGGGGGTGGTCCTGAGGTTAATTAAGCTTTCTTCTAAAGCACCACTTCAGTATTATGTATGGTTTTTACCATCTTTATAATATTAATATACATCAGTAGAATACCAAATTGACAGCACTTGGTTAATCGGAAGTTCAACTTTATACATTAGGTTTTTTTTTGGAATTGTCTCGAAAACGACAGTAGCGATTTCCTTTAAACATGGAATGCTAACTGCACAGATCCTATCAATTTTATTTCTAACATCCCCCCCCCCAATTGATTTTAGGCAGTCCGGCGGGATTTGTAGCGTTAAATTTCAAATGATATAGATAGATAGTTTTATTGCCTTCAAATTATTTGCACATATAAATGCATACAAGGCTCGTCACAACCAAAATTTTGTAGCATACGACATTGTTGATTCAAATTTTTTTCCGTGATAAATCATTTTTTAGGCTTTTATTATTATTATAAACCCTCTGTAGGTTCGGGGGTAGAATAGACCTACAGTATCCTCCGCTTGTCGTAAAAGCCGACTAAAAGGGCAACTCTCCGTTGACCTAAATAACCATGTCCTATCTATTCTATTCCTTTTACTCTCGATCTCTCCTTTTTTTTTCTGTCAGAATCCTTACCATTCCATGGGTGGGTGAGGCTCATTAGCTGTGATGGTGAAAGCGGCTCACCTATGGGAAGGTAACCCCGAAATCAAAAACCCTGGTCCTCCAGGATGGAGGTTGTTGCGTTGGGCCAGCACTCCGACCAACAAAAAAAAATTAAAATGCTAAAACACCAAACACTATAATTAGTTTGGCGAGGAATACCTCAATCTGGGGAAAATTCTAAAAAAAAAAAAAAATGGTCATTAGCACCAAAATTATTGCTATAATTATTATTAATGGGGATGTGTATGCTCTGCGTCCTGAGAGATCTATTGTGCCCCTCAGAGCCTTCTGCCGGCCTCCAAGCAGTGTTCTCTAGCTACAGGCAACCACTGCCCATCACAGGACAGTGAGCTGTAGAGGTTCCTAGGAAGAGAAAATCTAAGGGCAGCTTCGAACCTAGGACCACCACGTTACTAGTCCAGCACGCTACCACTGAGTTAATCCCTTCCCTTTTTAAGGCTTTTATATCTAGACATTTGGCAAATTTATAAAATAAATATCTTAACTAGCAACTTAACTATCAACTGGTCAACATGCACTTTCCACTTCCACAAGTCAGTCGAAATGTGAATTAAACAAGCAGAATTTACAAATTTTGTACTGGAATTATCCATGTAGATAAGGGGAGAACAGGTAATTACCCTGTGGAAAAATAGAAAAATTAAATCCGATAGCCTTGTCGGGGTTAATTTTTAAATTATTATTCAGTGCCCAATTGAACATATCATTGGCCTCCCGTGTTTGTATCGTGAGCTGCAGCCTGAATTATGTTGTTGTTGTAGTAGTAGTAGTAGTTTGTGGCGTGAGCAGTTTAGTAAAGGGCTTGTGTGTATGTTTAAGATAGAGATAGAAGTATTAAGAAATAATCAAGAGAACACCACTGTTTTTAAAATAGATATATTAATCTCTAATGAATTTAAATTACTTTACAATATCCCAACTATTATGCTTAATAGATCAATTGTTAATCTAGAATAAATGTTAATCTCTATCACTGGCACTGAGTAGTAAAAAAAAAAGAAGGGGATTTTGGAACAGAGCAACTGAAAATCCCCACTTGGTTCTGACAAAACATCGCTTGGTATACCTCCTACCATAGGTAAGCTAGCAAAAAAAATCTCCGTGTTGACAACATTAGGGGGAAAAAAAACATTTTTTAATTTAAGTTTAGGCTAATTTAAGTATCCGTGTTGAAATTTTTATTTTATTTTAATTATATTAAAATAATGCTAAATTATCGTATTAGATTGACCTCGTCAAAGATAGGATGATACACAGCTGCTCTGCGATATATATATGTAAAACATTGTAATTAGTATTTTTTTTTTTTAATAATACCTTCTTATCAGCTTAAATG
The DNA here is from genome assembly GCA_011037195.1 of Triatoma infestans. Classification (NCBI taxonomy): domain Eukaryota; kingdom Metazoa; phylum Arthropoda; class Insecta; order Hemiptera; family Reduviidae; genus Triatoma; species Triatoma infestans. Next base: position 5,581 of record JAAEAF010011246.1, read on the forward strand.
TTAAGATATTGCGTTAGATTCTTTTTCTCTCAACTTCCTCTCTCTCGTCTGGTGGAAAATACGTACTACTGCACTTAGTTTAAGAGAGCGATTCCTGAAGCAAGTGTTCTGGTAGAATGTCTAAAACAGACTGTTCTTGATTGAAAGTAGAATGCAGACTGTCGAAAGAATGTCTTCTAATTGTTAGTCCAAATCTTTTCAAATAATGCTGGTATGTCTGGAGGGAGTGTATTGTGTTACCCTAACTGTTTCTTGCCCTTTGACTCTTGGTTTGCATTGGCCAAAATTATAGTACCTGGCAATTTCCCCTTCACTAAAATACACTGAACTAGCTAAATTCACAAGATTATTTCACTAAACTATTTTCAAAATTCTTATTTTATTTCATTTCGTTCTTCCACTACAATAATAATAATAATAAATAGTAATAAATAATATAAATGTATTTGCTTTCAAGGCTTTAGTCTTATACAAACATAGTTAGGCACAATGTTAACAATAATTAATTTAAAAAATAAAAAATTAATTATCCAGATTGATACAAAAAATTAATGATAACAATAATAAATACAAAAGAAATGATCTTATATTGTAACTAAAAATAAACATTCTTGTATGGAATAATAAAAATAAAATATTAGGAAATTGACAAATATGTTGGGGAGGGTGGTGTTGGTGTAGTGGTTATGAGCGTGGACTTGTAAGTGGGAGGTCTTCAGTTCGAGTCCCGCATATAACTATTAAATTTTATATGTTTCAGAAATTTTAATAGTAAATTAGGTGGTTCGCCTCCGTCCACGATACAATTTGGTAGTTTGACGTTAAGGCCGCCTGAAACAATAGGCATTACTTTACTTTAAACAAATATATTGTGGATTATGGTCTTGGTTCAATGTTATTGGCAGTCTGTTCATGACTTTATGTTAGGAGAAATGAGCAAAACTTGAAATTTAGAGAAAATTTAACATTTTATATATTATAATTTTGTATTTAACAGTAGTAAGAGAAAGTCGTGTAAGTGTTTCTCACCAGATTTTATTGAAGAAAATCATCAATTTAAAGAGATTCTTTGAATAAGGAATCAACTAAGAAATTATTAACTTCTGCAGGAAAGATCCTTTGAAATATTGCACAGTATATACATGTCTTTTCCGCGGCTCTCATCTTTTAGGTTTCCGCGGCCATTTTCATGAAGAACATTGGTTCTTTGCTTTATCGGCCACTATTTATATACTTCATTGACTCGACACTGACTTTCCACAAATCCTCTTTGAGTGTCTTCTCTAAGTGGTAAATCTATATTCTTTGTGGCTACCTCTTGTCCTTCTTTCTTTGCAAGCAAATTAATCCATTTTTATTTTTCGGCTAGATGTCTTATAGGCAAATTCTTGAAGTCCATAACATAGACGGCACTCTGTGACAACTTTATGAAGGATACGTAACTTCTGTTAAATGTTAGTTTCTTTTCTTAGTTGCTGAACATAAATGTTCCACATAATAATCCATTTCTACTTTTCGAAACTTCATTTCTTTAATTTGTCCAAAACCGACTTACTTGACTCTTCTAGAGTGAATGCCCAATTCAAAATTTTTTATTTGTTTGCTCTAGTGATTCACACATTAAAAAAATGTAATTATTTTAATGGAAGACTTTTTTTTATACGATATTTAGACAAAATCGATTATTCAAAATGGAACTACTATCTTTATTGGTTGTTTATTTTGTATGGATGTGCGTTTTTGAGTCCCCCTCCTCCAAAATCCCTTTCACTACTAAAGGGATAAGTTTATTTGCTATTTATGTCTAGGGTGGTGTAAAAAAAAAAAATGCTGGCTCTATGCCATGGAAACTACACACCATTTTTCTTGAGGATTTTGTCCATGATAGGCGGGACTGTCTGATTATTATATCATAGGGTTAAAATTCTCATTCTATTGGCTGAGTGCCAGGATTAAATAAGGAGATTTTATTGCGAACAAAAGAAAATCCCAGACCTTGTACATATCATTAGGTACTGGATTATCTGAACGAAAATTCCTTTTCAGGATATTATCATATCACAGACATTTGCAAGCTAAAAATGCACTAAACAAAATTGACGAGCACATTACCACAGGTAGTTGTCTCCCCGACCCAGTGTATGTTATCGGGAGTACTTCAATATTATATGTGATTGCAAACATATTTACAAATAGCATATCAAGTCAATAATGTTATTTTAAAATTGTATTGTCGGTCTGTTGTTAAAGCAAATTCTATTGCGTAAAGACGGCTTGCGTGAAGTTTCGTAGAATTTTGCACTCATTCAATACTTGCTTAAACTTAAACTAGTAGCTTTAATTATTGAATAATAATGGTAATGCTATACTAGGATTAGTACTAGGCCACTCCAATCCTCAATTATCGAATTTACATTAAGTATTCAAACCCAAGATCTGATTTATGATTTGATTTCTTAGATTTTGTAATATTTTCTTTTTGAATTAAACGAAAAAAATTATTTTTAAAATTTTGATTAAACAAAGTATTGCTGTTATTAAACTACAATTTTAAACTACATGTAGCTATCTACAGTTACCTTAGTTTCTATTTCTCTTAATCCTAGAAAGAGGAAGTATTGTAATCGTGACAAATTTTTCGATATCGAGTTTTCCCCGGAAATATCCGTTTTTAGATCCCCTGAGTCCAAAAAAGTGGTTTTTAGCAAATGGTCTGTGTGTGTGTGTGTGTGTGTATGTTTGTATGTGTGTTTTGAGCACAGCTCAAAATCGAAAAACAGTAAAAAGTTGAAACTTGATATTCCGTTTAGGTATCACCATGGGATCTGACAATACGTTAACTGTCAAAATTCCTCAACCGGAATTACCACTTTACTAGTTGGGATTTTTACTTTTTTGCGATTTTCTCAAAAATTATTCAAACTATTTTCTTGAAACTTAATACATCAACTACTCATACAAAGAGCTACAATTTTATTTGAAACATTTCTTCATTCAATTAAGGGTCATTTTGGGAGAGGGAAGGGAATACGGCTTCCTCAAAAGTGCTAATTCAGTTTATTAGTCAATGCTGTCATCCAAATAAAGTTAATTAAAATTAAATATGTTGTCGAAATTCCGAGTTTGAAAAAATCGGATGAGATTGGAAGTGCGTTTACTTTGCCACTGTACTACATGATTTTTTTCACTTTTTCGCAATTTTCTCAAAAATGGATCCGAGATTTTCTTGAAACTTCATATATAAACTACACATACAAAGATATACAACTTTTATTCGAAACATTTCTCTGGGAAAATTCATTTAAGGGCACTTTTAGGGGAGGGGTGGGGTTAAGTTTTTCTCTAAAGTGCTATTTCAGTTTATTATACAATTCTATCATCCAAACAAAATTAATTAGAAATAAATTCTGAATTTCAAAAAATTAGTAAAGTGCGCTTTTACCGAACAGTTTTTCAGTTTTCACGAATTTCATTAAATCTGGTTCACTAACTACAAAATTTGTCAATTATAACTTTGAGAACGGGAGTAAGAGAAAGTTATGTGAGTGTTTTACAACAGATTTTTAGAATTCTGTTGCTGACATTGAACATTATACCAGTGTTCTTAGTACCTAATGTTGTTTACTACATTTAGGATATAAATATTCTCTTTAAGTTTAATTTTTAAATCGTAGAGTGAATAAAATACTGGATTTTAGTAATTATCAGATAAATTATTTACATCTACATTTGAATAATGTAAACTTCAAGATTTTAAGACTAATTCCAGAATTTTAGGATTCGTTTCTTTATTAACAGGAATAGAAGTTGAATATGTAAATTATTTTTAGCTATAATTACAGATAAAGAACAGCTAAATTGTAAATTCAATGAGCTAAGAATATTAACATCTTAAAGTCTGGAAAGCACTTCAATTTTCGGGGTGAGACTGCGTGTTCGTGGTTTGCTAGAAACCAACGGTTTGCCCATATTGCGATGAACCTCTCCAGGGTCGTTTCACCTTGAAAGCTATGTAGCAATGATACTTGTGGAGAAGGGACGTAGCCCTTTCTCCGCCATCTTGACCCGCCTCTTCTCTACCAAGGTTTAGTTTAGCTTTCAAGGTGTAATGATCTCTTGCTCATTGCAATATGGGCGAAACGTCGTTTCTAGCAAACCACTGACGCTGTCTCAAACCGGAAACTCAAGTGTTTTTCATGAAAATGGCCGCGGTAACCTATAAGATCATAATCTCAAAGCCTGTTTGTTAGAGAAAACTCTGACCATATCGATAATACTTTTTGTTTTTTCTTTTATATTCACTGCGCTACATCGAATCACATGCGAATCAGTTGAATATAGGAGAGTTTGGCATGGTCTTAAATGAAAAGATGTGAGAATATCTTCCATTGGAGGTATTCCCTTGTAATTTTAATTTTTTTCATAGGAGTGAAGGCTTAATTATTGAGGAAGTCGTGAGGCAAAACGGCGTTTTAATCTTCTGGAAGGATTGTCAGGTATGGTGAGAAAGGATAGTCTTTAGATGTTTGGGATGAGTAGTTGTGGAATCATGGAGTTTTGTATAAAGGGGTGTTATTACCAGGGCGAAAGGAATTTGAAGATCATTGTGGAAGGTTGATTGGAGACATAGTAAGGAGCATATTGAAGATTTTCCGACGGGCTTTGGACTGGATGGGATTGGAGACGGGAGTACTTGAAATGCTTGGTTGAACCTCAAACCTCGCATCAGTACGTCCATAAGGGGGAAACATTCCCCAGCTATTTATAAGTCTATAATACTTGAACTATTTATTCTAGGATATCTGAAATTACTCTGTGAATGAAACTTCGCAATAAAGCCACAGTTATCTATTATTTCTGTCAACAGCTGCCTTCTTTTCTTTCATCTACCTTTTCGAGTTTAAAAAAAAAAAATAATCCCTGAAGTTAAACTGATTCATGGCTTTCTCTTACTGCGATTAGTAAAATCCGAATTAAAAAATGTTCTTGATACCTGGCCTTATACTAATAGGACTGTAATCCTCTATATAGGAAAACTGTTTAAATTTCAAGTTAAAAGAAAGATTGTCAATTTATAAATCCACTAACTGCAGGTATAGAAAATCGTACGTTTCCATCATACCAGATTTTTTTTTTGGTTTTGGGATATTTGGTTCAAAAATGCGCATTAAAAAACATACAACACTTTTTCATCCTCAGGAGCTCTCAAAGCATGCATTAAACACTCAATTTCATAAATTGGACATATTTGCTCTTACAGCACCGAGAGAAAGAAAATGAAAATTAACGCCATTCAATAAAGATCAAATTGAGTGAAAAAACGAGGTAGTTGAGAAAAAAGGTATAATCTTATAAAAGGAAAAAAAAGCTTGATTTAATCAAACATTAAAGTAGGAAGCATCATGTTCTAAAAGTAGAACATATTAAAGTTTCAGCTACAGCAGAAATTGACTTATTTATTACTTTCTCTCACTTCCTTAGTAAGAGGAAATATTACGATCGTGGTCAAATTTTCGAAATTGAGATTAAACCCAAAATGTATGAATGAATGAATATTTTATTGCTCCCAAGATACATATCTCTATGGCAAGGGTGAGGAATATACAGAATTCAACAATTTAACAGTTTGCAAATTAAAGTTAACTTCTAAATAAAAACAAAAATACCGCTTTGCAAAAAGCACAACTTGGTGCGAAGCCATAAAAGAAATTATAGATTTGCCTGCTCCTTAAATGAAAGCGCTCTTTTAACAGATATATAAATACAACTAATTTTCTCCAAATTTAAGTTATAGAACAAACATTCCATCACTACCTCCTCCTTTACATAGGAAGATGGCAGAAATCTGGAAAGGTATTTCATTCTTACATCACTAAATTTTTTACATTGAATCAAGAAGTGATAAATATCATCAGATTCCTTTAGCGGACATAAGGAGCATTGCTTGGGCCAAAAATTATAATGTTTACGGTTTAAAAAATTGATGGAAATTTTTTATTAAATAGCCTTAGCTGGGAAATAAATCTGAGTTTATTGATATGACATGAATAATGAAGATATTCTTCACCAACCTTCAGACTGCTATACAAACGATGGTGTCTATTGAAGGAAGAATTCAATACTGACTCAATGTCTCTACTAATCAATCTCATTTCGAGTGTTTCTACAAGCTCATTTCTATGATATGATTGAGAGACATCTTGTTTATGTAACAAATAATCCCCATCAACACATTGGAAATAAGATTTCAATTGACAAAAACAGTTGAAAGGTAAATTAACATCTACAAACTCAATCAATCTGAAATATACCACCTTAGGTAAACAATCATTATCCATATTTAATATGGTAATTAACCAATCCATCATTCTGGTAAAACTTTTCAGTTGGCAGTGAACAAACCCAGTCTCCATTCGAACGGCACAATCTGGTGTAACTCGAGGTAAACAAAGGACAGACTTTAGAAACTTTAACTGGCATTTTTCTAAAATACTATAATACTCAGCAGCCCACACTTTCCCTAAATAAAAAAGTACACTCACTGCTAAAGCATTGAATAATTGAACTTTTGTTGACCATGAATCTGATTTGCTTCTCCTAAGAATATTCAACACCGCAGCATTGGCAATATTGAATTTAGCTACTGAAGGGTCATAAGCTTTACGAAACTTACTGGTATGTGAAAGAGTTACTCCTAAGTAAGCAATAGAGTATGCATACTCTATTTTCTGATTATTGCAATATAGAGTTTTTAATTTACCAACTCTGGAGCCTCTTTGGAAAGGCACAACAAATGTTTTGTCAGTATTGACCGATAGGCCATTGACGTCACAGTACTCTTTGAAGTTCTTCAACTGTAATTGGGCATCAGTGCGGGTGGACGATAACAAAACTATGTCATCAGCATATAAAATCATTGGCAAATCCCTTGAAGAAGTAATACTAAAGCCTGGAAAGCCCTCTCTTTAAAAAAACTTATAATATTAGAAATATATAAAGAGAACAAGATCGGGCTTAAAAATCCCCCTGCAGCACACATCCAGTTACCGGGATTTCAGCAGAAAGATAGTTGTTATGAAAGATAATGAAATTAGATCCGCTATACATCGCAATTAAGACTCTCAGCAGTTTACCGTTCAAGCCTATGCTATACAGTTTGCGTCATAAGAGGCATGCGTTACCGAATCAAATCTCCCTTCAGGTCTACAAAAGTGCCAAATACCCTTCTTCTTTTAAGTCTCAAATTACTATTAACAGCACCGATCAGCGAAAAGACTGCATCTCTGCAGCCTCTAACCCCGCGAAACCCCATCTGTTCTTCAGGCAGCAGTTTATTTTCCTCAACCCATGGCACTAATCTTCTATATAATATTAATTTAAATAGTTTTAAAATTGAATTTAAGAGAGAAATCCCTCTATAATTCTTAGGATCAGCAGGATCACTTTTTTTAAATAAAACTTAAGCTTTATTTTTAACCATTCTTGAGGAAACTGTTCCGAATTCCAAAAAGTATTAAACAGGTTTAATAAATAGTGTAGCCATTGTGAATTTAGTAATTTAAATACTTCATTTGGAATACAATCTACTCCGACGGTTTTGTTATTTTTCAGCGCACTAATACCAGTAATCAATTCAACTAAAGTAAACTCAGAAGCTAAAATTGGATTGATTACTGGAATATAGCTGCTATCAAATGGGACCGCGGGTGGATAAAGGGACCTGTAAAAAGATTCCTATTCCCCTACTGATATCGGACACTTCACAGGTTTATATTTTCTGAATCTATTGACCGCTTTCCAGAATTCTGATGAATTTTTAACATTACAGAGGGCAGACTTATGAATAGAAAAATGTGATATTTTAGAGTCATTAATTAACTTCTTATAAAGTTTCTTGCAATTTAAATAATCCGACAAGACCTCAGAAGATCTCCTTTTTTTAAATTTCCTATATATCTTATTAGTTCTTTAATCTACAATCTACAATCTATATGCAACATTTTTCCAAAAAAAAGTTTAGATTGTTCATCCGATTTCAGAGATTGCTCTGAGGAAATATGTGGCATTATTTTGCAAATGTTGTATCATTTGCTCTCTTCTGGACTACTGTGTAATTACTTCCATTACCTGTCTGAATAGGCACCAAACATCACGAGGCCAAAGGAGCCGGGTAACGGCATTATATGCTGTTATTCAGATGGCTCTAGGCAGGAAGGGACTGGCCTGTCAGGAGCGGGAGCATGGTTGCAGGAGTTGGACAGAGGTAGTTCGGTGGCCTTGGGTGGTTTGGCCACTGTTTTCCAGTCCGAGGTGGTGGGCATCATTGAATGCTGCCGCCTTGTGGGGGAGTGGCAGGGAGAGATCAAAGAGGTGCAGATTTTCTTTGATAGTCAGGCCGCACTGAGGGCTTTTAGAAAGCCATGTTGGAGTTCGGAACTAGTGGGAGAATGTAGGAGAAGGCTTAATGCTTTGGCTCGGAGGGGTAAGGTGCGTCTCTATTGGATACCCGGACATGCGGGAATAGAGGGCAATAAGAGGGCGGATCAGTTGGCT
>JAAEAF010011247.1:0-43311 GCA_011037195.1 Triatoma infestans
GGTGGGGGAAAAGTTGGGAATAGGTTGGGGGAGGGGAGTGGGGTCATTTGGTGGGAGAGGGGTAACTAGGGCGGTGAGGGGGGTGGTGGATCATGGACAGGGAAGGTTGGAAGGTAGAAGGCGAGGGGGGTAGGTGAGGGAGCAAAATTCTGTCCTGGAGTCGCCTATTATATACTACTGTGTGAAAAATGAGTAACTACTAAACAAAAAACAGATTTACAAATAATTATATTGTTTTAATTTTTTTTATTAATAGGTATATTGAAGAAAAACTGTGATAACTAATATTCAAACAATAAATCTTCTAAATAAATGTCTAGATAATAAATTATATTATTTTAAAAAGATAAGTGTCTAATAAATAAATATTGCAAATTTAATACAACAGACAATAGATTACTATTCAGCCAAGTATTTTTACGCCTACGTATTGACCAGCTGTACATCCAGGTTATAATGGAATATTGTCTAGAGAGGTTTAAAAAAGTATTCTTTTAAATACTGAGTTGTTTTTTAATAAATAGTTTAGAGAAGAGAATTTCAATACGTGCTTATAAACATTATATTTATTTATACAGTGTTAACAAGAATAAATATATAATATAATATAAATACGTATTAAAAATGAAAAAAAAAACTTTAAAGTGCAATAGTCAACCACCAGATGGCGCAGTGTTGTTACTTAACCTGACACTCTACCTTTAGAACACTGTTATATCCGTTCTATTACTACTTGTTACCATCAGGGTAACACATATTGCGTGGGCAGTAAATACATCGCTTCTTTATTTCGTCTTCTTATAAATACTTCGCTGGTTTTTTTTTATTTATTTTATTTTTTATAGAATAACATAACAGGCATTTTACCTTTTAGGTTAGAGAATATTTTATAAGAAATTGACATACATACACGTTAACCTTATCTGGTTCTTTTTTATGTACAGGTTTTTTAAACAATTATATATTTTTTTTAAACCATATGGATGTTATTTATGTACACTGATCGAGTTTTTTCCCCGATAATAATCTCGATTATTAGAATCGATTAGAAAAAAAAAATTCGAAGTTCAAAAAATTGAATATAATTTTTTTTTTTTTACATTATTTACCACATCATCTTTCTTGGATACTGTGATTAAATTTTTGAATGACTCGCCCAAGGCGCTGAATAGATTTTATTTCTGTTATTATATCATGCCCATGTTTCATAACAAAACTTCGCTTTTCTCTCTCTCTCTCTCCATCGCTCTCTCTCTCTGTTATTTACTGTAAGTGGAAGTATTGCAATTGGGACAATTTTCCGAACTTGTATTTTCAAGATTGTTCGACTGTGGTATACCGTTTAAATTGAACCCGATAAAAATATTTGAGTAAAAATTGGTTCAATCATTATACGACTTTACTGAGAAGCTTTTCCTAGTTTCTCCTGATTTTCACAAAAATTATCGTGACAATGTTCTATAAATTTTTTTTTTTTTTTATTAGCTGATAGAAAATACATTTCATAGCTAGGGAGCCCAGGTAATTAACATGTTTACAATTAACTCTGCTTTGACAAAAATAAAATAAAATAAAGATATACACATAAAAAATAATAAAAACCTTAATACATACACATGTGTCATACATATAGTACTTTCATAAAGAAATCATTACAAAAAGTTACATTTAATCATCAGTGACAAATAGACAATATTTCAAATTAAACAGTTTTCTTTTGAGTTTTATTTAAAATAATAAAAAGAGAGAGATACAAGTAATATGAACCAAAAGATAAATGAACAGTTTTACAATAAGCACGACAAACATAAACAAATGAGCATAAACTTTAAACTTAATTTTTAGAAAGCAAAAAATTATTAATTTTTCAAATTAATTATTAATTCCATACAAGTAATGGAATAGTAATATCACCATTTAGCAATTATCACAACATTTTACAATAGTTTTGTCTTATCCATTTATTTATTCATTCTTTTTACTTCATTTTGCCTAGTTTCCTTCCCTTCCCACTACTAAGCTAGTTGTTTATTTATTGAGTATGGCTTGCCTGCAATTTAGGCTTTTTCTAACAAAAAAGTATATTTTGTAGTTTAGTTTATTTTGGTTTATATCGCTCAAAAGAGCTTCTATAATATAATTTTCAGAGGCAATTTGTTTATGAATTTAGATCTCAGGTGGTCTAAGGCACTACAGAAAATTAAGAAGTGTGTTAAAGTGTCCTTGTCGGAAGAGTGGCAGATTTTGCAGTCATCATTGGCATTAAATTGAAATCTTTCAGATCCAATAATAACTCTAGTTACTTTATTTGAGGCCATTCTTAATTGAGCTAATACTCTTAATTTATCAATCGAGCAATTCAGACCGGTATATATTGTATCATAGCCAAAGTTACTCAATAGCCTATAATGGGGATTAAAAGTGGAATTCAAAACAAAATCTATATCTTTACTTATTAAATTAAGTTTAAATGCATATATAATTACTTTATAAATTTTTGTTAGTGATATTAAATTTTGGTCATGCCAGAGATTTTGAGCCCCAGTTACTGTTAAATAGTTTCTAAGTTCCAGAACCCAATTGTAAGGGATCGATGGGACATTCACAAGTTCTCTCAGGCGCAGATAGCACAATTTAGGAATTCGATGCTCTTGCATAGCTAACAGCTTCATCCACCACTTTAACATGCGCTCATAAACTTTATGTTGCGTATGAATTCTGCCGGTTTCCATTCTAACATACGCGTCCGGAGTGTTTCGTGGTAAAGCTAAGACCGACTTAAAGAATGCGAGTTGACCTCTTTCTATAATATTTGAATAAGAGCACCCCCAAACTTCTGTCTTGTGCAAAAGAATACTTTCAGCTATGGAATCGTACAGTCGGCATTTGGTCGCCCATGTATCCGACTGTACAGAATGTATGGATGCTTTAACAGCTGACCTACCCGCAACACCTTTATTTAGAAGGGAGATAGCCGCTTGTCTAAATTCGCCTGATGAACAGAATGGTATACCCAAATAACTAAACGTATTTACCACCTCTATGGTACTGGTATCATATTTAAATTCTTTAAACTTTGCGGGCCTGCCCCTTTACTGAATATTAATATCACTGTTTTCTTGACATTGACACTTAATGAGTTATTGTTACAGAATATTGTAGAATATTTTGATGTTCTATAAATATATAAATGCTATTACCATTATAAGTGATAGGCCTATATAAATGCCTATCACTTTTATTTGACACATTTTTCAAAGGAAAATTGATTTTTGGACGGTTCTTGGGTAGTGGAATGTTAAACTTTCATTCTAAAATGCCAATTCAGTACAATATACGGTTCTACTAGCTGTAAATATATCAAGGAACATTAAAAGCATTACTAGAATTCCCAATCTTGAAAAAAATCTAGTGAATTCACTCACATGGCTTTCTCTTTCTGCAGTTTACGTAGTTATAATTGGACTAATTCTCTGCAAACAAAGAATTCTAGCTAGATGTTTAGTTGCTTTCAGTTTACATCACATGGGAGACTTTAACTTTATAAAACTACTTTTTTTTAGCAAACCATAACCTCCATCAAAACTCCCACTTAAATGAGTTTACTCAGAAAAAGTTTCAGACAAAACTGATAGCTCTTTGTATTTATAGTTAGTCAAACCCATCGGCGTTTTCATAGAGCAAATCGCAGGTCACTAAAAAAATTGTCAGTAAAAACGCATTTCCGGTCAACCGATTTTCTTCAAACTCACGATTTTGGCAACATATTTAATTCTGATTAATATTATATGGATGATAAAATCGTATAGTAAAATATAACAGCACTTTAGACGAAAGCACAATCCCGTCCATCCACCAAAAATTTTTCCGGAGTAATGTGAGAAATGAAAATTACACCATCCTGTATGTGCAGTCGATATACCACGTTTAAAGAAAATCATTGGAGTTGGTTTTCGAGAAAATCTCAAAAAATCAGTGAAATGGTACTCCCAGTTTACCGATTTGACCAAAACTTATTGTCAGGACCTTGGTGGAAATTAAGCTAAATATCAAGTTTTGTGATTTTTACTTTTTGAGTTGTGCTGACCACACACACAGAGACCACTTTTTAAAAACTACTTGTTCTGATTCAAGGGACTTCACAACGTATATTTCCGGTGGAATCTGTTTACTGAAAATTTGACACGATTACAACACTTTCCCTTACTAAGAGTAACAGTAAGTAAAAAAAAAAAATTACAACCAAAATCTGGAATTTACTGAAAAGATTTCCAAGCTTTCTGAAATTTTCTGGAAGGCAGCTTCAACAATTTTCTTTAAATCGTGTATGCTAACTACTACCAGATATTAACCGATAATTTTTATACTTTCTTTTACATGCTTACACCTAACAGGATGTACTCCTGTTACCTAACAGGAAGTACTCCGATCCGGTCAAATACATGTTCTCCAGTCCGAAGTGTTTTTTTTTTTTTTTTTTTTTTTTTTTTTTTTTTTTTTTTTTTTTTTTTTTTTTTTTTTTTTAGGAAATGATCTGTTGTGTGAGAAGTGCTAAAAAACAGAAAATTCAAAATTGATATTTCATTTGAATTCTATCACAACCCAGAACCCTAACAATAAGATTTTGGTCAAAATTGGTAAACCGGAAATACCATTTTACTGAATAGATTTTTTTTTTTTTTAGTTTTTTGCGATTTTTCTTTAAAGTTAACACCTACAGGTACATACAGAGAGCTACAATTTTGGTTTGGAACATTTCCCCTAGAAAATTCCATTTCAGGGGTGTTTTGGAGGAGGGGTTGAAGTTGTGCTGTTTCTAAAGTGCCATTTTCTCTATTACACAATCCTATCAACTAATAGTATTAATAAGAATCAAATTGGTAACGAAAAATGCCGAAATTGAAGGAAATTGACTGACCGGAAAGTGCAACCTTACTGAACGGTAACTTTTTTCAGTGTTTTCGACCTTCTCAATGAAAATACTAACAAATTTCTTTGAACTTGGTACTACACTAACTACACATATAAAGAACTTATCTCTTTTGTTTGAGACATTATTCCGAGTAAGTAGATTTTTGGGGGTGTAATGTGGAGGGAGTTGGAAGGTCATGCTCTCCTCAATTATCGTTTTTAGTTTAGGTTCTCCCAGCCACATATTTAATTTTGGAGGCAAGTCAATTTAGACATCATTGTAGGTTTGAAGGAAATTTCTCAATTATAACTATTTGAATTGCTTTAAGAAAAAGTCGTGTCAATGTTTCAAGACAGATTTATTTTATAATGATACTGTTTTAATGCATTTCTAAAACTTGTTATCGTATTAACATTTCCATAATGTATAAGTAGCGCATTCATAAATAGATTTGAGAAATAACGAAATCCTTTAGGCGAACAGTTGCACAATATAAAGAGAGTTTATTGAACTGTACATCATTCATATTGTAATCATACGGTGAGGATATAGAAGATGGCAGTGTTTGGACGGGCTAGAATACTCGGCCAATCACTGGCACGAGCTGGCTACAGCGTCTAAAAATGCCAAAAGCAAACGGTTGTCTTGTTTTGTCTATACGGTAAGTGGGGGCTATAAGGCGGAGTAGGGAGAGAAGAAGCCTTCAGGCTTCTTATGTTCCGGACTTACATCATTCAAAAGAGAACCGGAGCTTTAGATCATCATCCGGTCTTAGTTGTTCCAATTACTGTTCAGATACCTGAGGGAATCCGCTGACTGCGTGCGTGCGTGTGTGTGTGTGTGTGTGGTCTTTTAGTTGTAGTTTCTGACAGAGCGGGTAGAGAAGCTTACTTTGTAAACTGTTCAAGGAGGTTATCTTAGACCAGGTTATCCTTGTGAATATTTTTTACTGGATGTTTTTTTATGGTTAGAAATAGTTATTTTAATAAGAATGTGTGATAACACTCTGACGAAGATCTTCAGTTGGTATTCGATTAAGAAAATAGTTTTCCGATCGTTTCAATATTGATTTTTCAAGGCTTAATATAGAAGTTCAGACTTAATATTTCGTTTAAATTGATTTTCTTCCTGGGCAGAGTTTTGATCGAAATCTCTTATTAAAAGAAAAAAAAAAATTTGGTGTGAAACATTCTCCCGACTTTCTCTTACGGCGATTTACATTCGCAGTTAATTTTCTAAGTTTAAAATAAATCGCTCGAGACATTTTTGAGAAAATTGCAAAAAACTGATATTCAATAAACTGTTATTTCTGGCTGAACGATTTTGATGCAAACCTTATTGACGCCAAGCTGCACTTAAACTAAACATCAAGTTCGATTGAACTCTTTGCGATTTCCGGTTTTTAAGTTATGCTGAACACTCACGCACACTCAACGACCAATTTCTAAAAACCACTTTTTCGGTTTTAGAGGACCTAGAAACGTGTATATCAGGTCATCAACTCGATTTGACACGATCGCAATACTTCCGCAAGCATTAAGAAAAAGTAAAAATTTTGTTTACACGTTTTTCTGAATTCGACGATTTTCTTTATACATATATTACACTTATCATTTTTATTACTGAACATATTTTCCAGGGAAATTGATTTTTGGAGCTTCTGCACAGTCAATTTAGGATGTGGGTGAACTTCACAGTCAACACGGCAAGTATTGTATATATAGTTCTAGAGGGGCGGATGTAGGTGAACTGCACAGTCAACTCGGCAAGTATTGTATGTAGTTCTAGAGGGGTGGATGTGGGTGAACTTCACTGACAACACGGCAAGTATTGTATATAGTTCTAGAGGGGCGGATGTGGGGAACTGCACAGTCAACTCGGCCAGTATTATATGTAGTTCTAGAGGGGTGGATGTGGGTGAACTGCACTGTCAACACGGCAAGTATTGTATATAGTTCTAGAGGAGTGGGTGTGGGTAAACTGCACACTCAACTCGGGAAGTATTGTATATAGTTCATTCAGAGACTTATATATATATATATATATGAATAAAATAATAAAGGAAAGAAGTGAAGATTGCCAACACATGGAAAATGTTAATTCTTTAGCAAACCATATCACCATCATCGAGCGTCCGCATCAACCCATCGTAGCAATAACATGTTATAAACGGTGTTTAGCATGGTTTATGTCCTTTATTTCCTTAGTACGCCCAACGTAGGCCGCTTAAAAAATTTTGTTGAGAATTTGGTTCCTGGGTTTTTATTGATACAGATAAATTGAACAACATTAACATATTTTAGACTAGGGGAACTTCAGCAAATGTATTCATTTGAAGATTCAACTTCAAAGTGAGAGTTTTTATCGTCTCAATCCTTTTAAAGTGTTAAAAATAAATATTATTATATATATTTATATATATGTATATATTCACAAGTATTTATCGTATAATTTATTTGAATTTATGTTTTATTAATAATAAATTCATTAATGACATGTCCACAGCTAGTTAAATATTACAAAAAATATAGAAAAATGACACGATTACAAAAAACAGCAATCTCTAGAGAGAGCTATCCCAATGATAATATATTATATAGAAATGGCTGTAGCGAATGAGTCAGCAGATAGTAGTGTTTTCTGTTGTCAGACAGTAAAACTAAAATATACACGCACCTCTGTTTACATGTAATTTTGTTGAAATATAGTCCAGAGGGGCGCGCTAGATTTCATTAGACAAAATTCTACTCTGAATTGTATTCAGTTTAAAAGTTTTTTAATAATATAAAAAAATAAAACTTTATATTATTTTTGTATTGTTATTAATAAAAACTTGTACGAATATTTTGCTTTGTAAAAAAAAGTTGGTTGGTAACCTTGACTAATTAGATGACGGAAGGATGATTGAATCTTATTAGTCTAGAAGAATGTAAGCTGGCACTCTGATAATAATAAGATTTATTGTATTTTTAATCTTGTTTGAATTTTTTTCTTCTTTTTTTTCCGAATTAACAAACAAAAAATAAAAAAAAGGTGCTAACATGGATTCAAAGGAACATCGATCTCCATTGCCCATTGATATTAAAATATCTTCAGAAAGTTTGATCTATAGATATGCGGCCAACAGATCACGTATACGTGTATGGTTGAAAAATTATCGATCAGTAAGAATCGAAGGATGTTTAATTGGATTTGACGCAAATTTAAATATTATAATGGACAATGTGATTGTAAGTAAAGTGAAAAAACATGTTATCGTCTATAGGCAGGCAATGAATCGTCCGATAATTGTACCACAAATTGAAGGTATTCAAACGTTTAATAGATTATTGGTGAAAGGACGTGCAATTGCTTTCATTAAAAAAATTTAAAAACAAATTATTTCTGCCGCTAGAATTGTGTATATGTGTGCGCGCGCCATCAATTTCAACGACCAGGAACGAGGTAAGTGAAATATGATATGTTATTAATTATTCTATTGATTTTCATGTTCTGATTTATTTTTTTTGAAAAGTTTCCAGATATGTGTCAGGGTACTTGAAACCCAAAAATATTCAAGAAAATAAAAAATGTGCTCCTGGTTTTTTCTGTTTAATTTTGTAAATTCATTGATATTGTAAAATATTATGAAGGTAATTACTTTATTATAACATTTTTCTAAACAATTAAAAAAAAAATCCTAATGATTATTATTACTATTGGTTTACTACACACAATTTTAAATTGTAAACCTAGACCACACGTATACATTTTTTGCTCATAATTACAGAAACAAATCTATAACAAAGTAAACACAAACAAATAAATCAGAGCTTTTCTTTCTTCCGTGATAGCATCATGCTTCAGTTTGTCCAGTGATCAAGTGGTTTGAAGATGGGGAGGGGGGAGGGACACCGTTCGCTCTTCAGGATGTTTGTCATACCTCAGACCTATGCACAGTGTGTGTAACCTGATCGATGGACATATAAAAATGAAGCAGATTATTATCATTGGAAAACAAAATATTCGATGTTTTCCATTTTGCGAGCCTATTAACTAACCACAATGGCCAACAAATGCACCAGCCGAATCCTAGAACGTGGAATATAAGAATGCCATTCTATATTTTGCGTTTCTTTTTCTTGGGGGTGGGGAAGTGGCACTAATTTGGATTGATGTTATGAATTATTAAAATGCCAAAAATCCCTTGGATTTTTTTTTTTTTTAATCCAGCATCATCCAGTTTAAAATAATTTTTTCCAAATTCAAAAAGAATAAGTTATTAACAGAGCTATGTTAACAGGATCATTCCCAGAATTATGATGATGTATGTCTACTAATCAGTTCCTGGATTAGGTTGTAAGGTTAGGGTTGTAGGTTGGGATGTCCGCATCTGGTACATGTTCCATAAAAACAATATAACTTAGTACATAATTAAAGAAGTTTTTTAACATAGAATACATTTTTTGAGAGGCCATCTATTTGTTAAGAAGCGAACTCCATATTCTATGCATGTTGCAACTGTCATATGACAGACATCGTTTGAATTTTTTCAAAATTAATAATCGATATCTATACTCGATATCGTCCATCATATCTATTACTCGAAACTTGATAGTTATTACACCAAAAGTAAAACTTCCCATAAAAAGAAAAGCATCTTCATTGACTCATATTACCATCACCCACAATTTTTGTGTCACGACCTAACATCCTGTATTTTTTGTATTGTGTTAATTTTTCTTTTCTAAATTTTAATGTAATATGTTAAATCATGAATATTGTCTGGGTAATATAATGTTAATTAACAGTTTGAATATTCACTAATTTTAAAGAGGCCCCGCGAAGAACATTTACTTAGCACCCCTGCATTTCCGGCCCTGTACGCATCTTTACTGATATTCGATTATAGACTGCAGGACACAGCCCACAGTTCTGTCTAAAATACCTTAACCCATTAAGAGTAGTGACGAGACTTTTCAATGCTTACTGAATTATAAAATAATTAGGACTGATGTTAGATTGTTGGGAAATTTTGTCAAAAGCAACGTATTTACTCGGCCAACGTTTCCTCTTATATCCTACATCAACTATTGTAAATTTATTAGTCAAAATGTTAACACGGTTTATAATATTGTTCAGTAAGCACCAACAAAACGACATAACCATTCTCACCACTGCCACAATTAACGTAGTTTCCTTTTATCTCTCTAACTTATATCATGTGAAATACATTCAAGTTTGCGGGTTAAGACCTCGTCAGTGGTTTGCTAGAAACACATGTTTCGCTCATTTTCACATGAGCGTTTTTAGGGTATACCTTGAAAGCTAAGCTAATGGAGCAATCCCATTAGCTTTCAAGGTGTAACGAATCTGAAGAGACTCATTGGAACATGGGCTAAACATCTGTTTCTAGCAAACTACTTACGCGGTCTTAACCCGGAAACTCAAATGTTTTTCATGAAAATGGCCGCAGAAATCTTCTTATATCATCTGGCCGAAACAAATTTCCACAACTATTTCGTAAATTTGGATATAGAACATACTTTCTATTTGAGTAGATATTTCCTCTTCTATGATTGGGTAAGTATAGTCTGGAAAAGATCTAGAAAAGATCTCCTTTTGGTGGCCATCTACCGGTTTCGGGCATTCGCCCATCCTTAGGATGTATTTGTCAAAATAGTGATAACGTAGACTTGCACAGAGCAAATTCAGTTAATATACTCAGAGTGTAGTTAATACATACAGATGATGATGGGCGAACGGCCGAAACCGGTCGATGATCACCAAGAGAAGCAGGCTATCACGGAAAATATCTCTGATGCTTTCCGTCCTGCGGAACCACCACAACAATTCAACGAATCTTTCAGCTTTCAACTTTATTTATGTAAAATACAAATTATCGGAGCAGATGTTCTTAAACTTGTAAACATTATATCTCTAGGGTGTGGCCTAGGCTAGTTAAAATGAAATTTATAAAAAAAAATAGCATATTTTTATAATAATATTTATATTTCTATAATTGATTTCCATATTTCAAAATGTAAAGAGGCAGATTTATACAAAAATAAACTTGAGTTTTTTTCATTAATCAACAATAAGATCCAGTCGTTTTATTAACCCAAGAAAAAGAGGTTTACTTTAGGATATTTATAGATATTTATTTATTTCTCAACATAAACAGTTGGCAATTCTTTTACTTCCTCCTACTGTTGGTAAGAAGGAGTATTGCGATCGTGACAAACTTCCGAAATTTATGATTGAGAAATTTATATCCGGAAATTTATGATACTTCCGGAATACATGATTGAGGTACCCTGAGTGCGAAAAAGTAGTTTTAGAAATTAATCCGGGTGACTCTGTACGTGTGTCTGGACAGCATAAGTGAAGAACGGAAGAATGGAAAATAAACGAAAGAAAGCTGAAACTTGGTATTTCGTTTAGACACCACCAGATGTCACCACAATAAAATTTTAGTCAAAATCTATGGACCTGAAGTACCACTTTATAGAATTGATTTTTCAGGGTTTCTTTCGCTAATTCTTTTTTGGATGCACATATCTACATTTACAGTTATTTCTGGATTTTGTAAGTGGATAACTAAACAAATAAATCAGAACTCTGTAAATTGCAGTAAAGGAAGTCATTCCGCACCGGATGTTCTTTTTTTCGTTGTTTAACTTTGTGCTGACTTAATTCCTGACAGTTAATTTTTCTGAAGTGTTCATTTTTAATGCTTTTTAACTTGTCTTGAAAATTGAAATTGCTTCGTTCTTAATTTTTTTTTTTATTTCTTTTACACTTAGGATGAAAAACTGTTGCAATTATAGCAGATTTTTAACGATGGATAAGTACATGCATGTTTTGAGATCTTCCATTCCAAGAGGCGCCACCAGAGAGCAATGGTTATAGTTAAAATTTGCCTAAGTTTCAACATATTCTCATTATATATTTATACATTTGTCACATCTTTCTAATAATTTTATTTTTATATAGGAGACCAAACAGAAATAAATCATCTCTCTGTAAAACCACATCACTGTTTTGTTCACTTCTTTCGTAGCGAGTCTGTCTTCACTTCCGATGCTCCAAAGTGGATGTAGTTGAATAATCATGCTGATCGCCCGGTACGTTGCACATCAGTTACACTTATTTGTTCGGCCATTTTTTGATTCTTAAATTGATCAACTCACTTTATACACATGCCGTATCTTGAGCATTCAGGAGTAATTTTCAGATAGTTTCACTTCCATGGAACCGGAATTCCCATCATTGAACGCTGTTTTTCTAAAGTGCAGATTTTGTAAGGATTAGCCCATCGTTGAATGAGCCATGAGGTTATGTGTACGGGAACAGTGAACAAACAGCTATTTTTAACTCATTAATCTGCAGGGTTGTCAACTTATGTTATTAATTGTTTCGTTATTATAATTATATGTAGACATTCTTTGATTCACAGCTTTTTTGATCTTTATGTAATGAATGAACCTAGTGATGAAAATGTTAGTTTTCAGAAATAGAAATGCTGCGCCAAATATTACTATGTATGAAATTTTTCGCTATTATTTCCAAAAAAAAGAAATAGACCAGTTCGTCAGGTCATTAAGTCATACGTGTATCCTAACAACGCGAAGAATGCTTACCTTGACATACTTACATTCAGCTCATATTTAAGTTTCATTTTTTATGTTCCATAAAACTTTAATTACTAACAGATAATGTAAATTTTTATATGTACAGTTCTTTTAGAACAAGATAATGTACAGAACTATCTTTGTCTCTTTTTGCTGTCTATACTACTATATTCCCGCCGAAATTGTTCACAATTATAATCTGACATATCATAAAGACGATAGTGATTACAGCTTATCTCGAAGCGGAATAGTTGTTATTATAACAGTTTGTTATTAAATCATGACCAAAAAAAAAATTACAATCATACTTTGCATTTAAATTCAAACTGTAACATATTTATCGTGGAAAAATTGATTTTATGATGTGTCCGGAGAAAATCTATGACATTAGATTTCCAAGTGTGTTGACGGATGCATGTCTATGTTGCTAGATCAAGTAATTTGTTGGTCAACGTTAAAACCTTCAAGAACGAATTCGTCGATTATTTTAAAAGCAACTTAAACGTTGAGTAAACTTCTATTTATGAGAAATTTCATTAATTGCAGTAAGAGAAAGCTGTGTGAGTGTTTCACACCAATTTTTTATTTTTATTTTTATTTAATTCCTTCGATTTACTGATAATAATGAAATAATTAAATAAACATTTAATAATTGGTTTGGATATTTTTTTTGTGTGCCAAATTGACGTCCTGACTTTTCAACAGTGTGATAAACAAAACAAAAAAATTAACATTACGTAGTTTTTTGCTGTGGGTCTACATGTTTTACAAAGTCTCCCGACATACAACTGGCTGCGAACAAAAAAAAACATGTTACAAAATACAAAATACAGACGCCAAACAAATTTCCACAAGTTGTTCAACACAAAGATATTTTTATATACAGTGGAGAAAAAAAACAGAGTAGAGGTTAACTGAGATGAAACCCACTATCATGTAAACCCATCGTACAAAAAACCCATCGTAACAAACAATACTACAAAACAGTAATCAATCATTTTTAATTTAATTTACAACATTTCTATCTGTGATGTTCTGTCTGTATGTATGTTTGTTATGTAACCTTTATAACATTTTGGATTAATGCATTCACTTGTATTTCGTATGTATGTAACTTCTGTTTGGACGAATTAGAGGTGGTGGGGGGAGCGGTGGAGCGAGGAATATGATGTTAACATTGTGAGTATTAAAGGACCCCCCTTCGCCCTCCCCCTCGCTAACCCCTACCGTCATAAACAACATAAAGTTTCAAATGAGATTGTGTGTCCATGTTTGTGTTTGTATGTCCTGTTTCTCTTTCTGTATGAGTGTTTCGATGTGCTTTTTGTAAGGGAGCAAAATGTGTTAATGTTTCCTGCTATTTGCCGTAAACATCCCGTCAGGCTAGGGCTGGCGTACGGGTAACGCCCTTCCGTTATGCACTCCGCTTTGTGTTTAAAAAAAATAAATAAAAATAGGAGTGAGCTTGGTTTAATTATATAACACTGATTATGCTTACTGATTTTCAGTTTCTCTTGCCGCTGAGGAACTATGGGATCGTATTAAATAGAGTTTTCACCTGTGTGATCTTCTTTTTTTTTTTAATGCTGTTGTAAATGCCAAAATAGCTCAAAATTGAGAAGTAAAAAAAATCACAGGATGCTCGAACTTGATATTCCATTCGGTCAAAATTCTTCAACCGGAAATGGAAATGATGTGTTCGTGTTCCCCCCCCCCCAAACTTACTTCAAAGATATTCGTTAAATTCTGCATATTAACAGATACAACAATATTATAATACGAATAATAATAACTCGTATTTTGCCACTTTTATTTGTAGCAATAATTTTGAAATGTACACATACAGACAAACTTTCACTTCTATTTGAAACACTTTTCCGGAAAAGTCAACTTTTGAAGACCTGGGTCATTTTTTAGGTTTTAGTGGTTGAGTCAAAATTGTCATTTTGTAATTTTATCGGGTGTTAACACCGAGGGACTGCCTGGTGATTTGCAATGTAATTTATACGCATTGGTAGCCCTTATATCCTAAGAATTAATAAGTACAATAATTCTTCTCCATCGTTATTTATATTTCATTTTAAAGAAATATAAGTATATCAAGTTTCAAGGAAATATTGTCAATTACTATTGTATCATTGCAGTAAGAGATAGTTGCATGAATGATTCAAACTAGTGATGAGCAAACCAAAGTCCACTTTCGGATTTATTGGATTCGAATTAGCCCCCAAAACTCGTTCAACGGTTTTTTCACGAATTTTTAACTTTTGACGTCTGAAATTACATTATTTCAAATGTTGTTTAATTCATTAAATGTTTAAATTTGTAATTATCTTCATCAGTTAGTAACAAAATTGCTTTTCTTGTCCATAATTAGCGATATTTTTTGGTTTTTAATATTTTGTAATCATTTTTTATATTCCCAATTGTATGAATTATTAGGCTACACATCAAACATGGGATTTAAACAAATTCATTCAATTAAACTCTATACAAAATTGAACAATAAATATGTAGAAAACAACGCAAGTAATCAAATATAATTTTAAAAATAGCGCCAAACATAAAATACAACTTAACAAGCTTAGCCGCCCCACTTTCCTATCCCACATACGTCAGTCGCACAATCTTCTGTAAAATTAAACTTCATGTGTGTCGTCATTCACCTATTACATCATTTTTTAAGATTATTATAATTTTGAATACTATTTTTCTAATTTATATTTATAAATAAACTTTATAGGACATATACAAAAATAAAATATATACTTAGAGAGCCATCTAGTGTTATAAAGGTAAAAGTGGATTCAGCTACTGGCAGCACTATCTTTGGAACGAGTCCATGGAGCCGAGTGGTTTCACTATCAAACTTTCTGGATGCAGTGATTTGATTTATTCGTTCACACAGGAACGAAATAATTTGAATCAAGTCTGGTATCGACTCCAGTCAGTTCCAGGGATTCCAGCCATGAGTGTCCAGATTCGTTTCGGGTTCCAAATTCACTACTGCCTATATTGAATCAGCTAGTATATATCTTGATGACCTCCATTAAAAAATATGATAATGTTGGTGATGATTTTTTTGTTAAATTATAATAATTTATGCTTTAGTGCTATGGAAATAATTGTTGACAAAGTAACCGTATATTTAGTATTCGATTATGGAATTATGGACAGCGTACTAAATACTCTTTGGAATTCACTTCCATCGTCCCACCATCTGTAGTATTTACCAGCTTTGTTATAATTATGGTTGGAGTTATAAAGTTAGAATCCTGCCTCTACTTCTTTCAACATGGCGAAACTCAGTTTAATATTTAATTTTATTAATTATCCAAGTAATGTTTAATTTAATAATAAATATTAAAAATTTACATTTAATTTTGCTGGAACGACTTTATTTAAACATAGGGATTCGAATCAACTCGTTCCACCCCCCAGATTCGTTCCAGTGTACCGAATTCGCTCGAACAGCCCCATCACTAATTCACACTAAAATATTGCAGAAAATGTGTGTGTGTGGGTTTATGAGAGAGAGAGAGAGAGAGAGAGAGAGAGATGATATTTATACGAAAAATCATAAAAATCAAACTAAAAAAATGAATTCAGTTAATGCAAATTCCTATAGAAAAATTCAACTATTAATCACGATTTCAGTAAATGTCATACAGACAGACACAACTTCCTGTTAGACAGATAATGATAGCATTGGCGATGTTATTTATTAATCGATATCCTGCCCACACAGAAACTTTCTAATAGAACGGATGTTTATTTTATAGAATGAAAGGCCCAGCTTTTCCTTTTTATTTATGAAATGTATTGAGTTGGTTTTTTACTTTTTGTTTTTGTCCTTACGTCAGTTTTTGAAACGATTTTTTATAATTACTCGTAATGTACCAGTTTCATGGAACTAGAAGAGCCAATAATATGGCAAATAACTGTCAGACTGATTCTGCACAGCTGATTTTGTTTACTATTTGCCCGATTATTCTATTAATTATTGATACATTTAACGTTTAACTCAATTTGAAATTGCTTAGCTAATTACCATTTTGTTTTTTTGAAAAATTGGTGCTAATAACAAGATTTCCTTTCATTTAAGAACACTTGTAGTAGAAGAAAATAAAATGAGAACCGAGAACAAGAAGGGTTCGGGCAAAATCTATCAACTGGCAGTGTGCAACCAGAAGACTATAGTGAATTTCTTTTAAGTTTTTTGCAATTTGAAAACAGCTCGAAATATTCCCTTTAATATTTGCATACACACATTTTTGTTTCAAGATTACATGGAGCTTCCGGGGAAGCTGTAACGTTAAACTTTTCCACCAAAGTGCTATTCCAATAGTGTACGGTTCTAGGATCTACATATATATATATATATATATATTTATAACTTAAATGAATTGCTAGAAAACAGAGTTTGAAGGAAATTAGTTAATCGAGAGTAAGTTTTTTGATTTTTGGGAATTTAATTGTAAATTGCGTTATTCGCGTTATTCTTAAAACTTGGAATGCTCCACTGCATAGATTCTTTTTTCTTTCTCTTACTGTTTTTTTTAAAGAAGTCTAGAGCACTGCGACCTGAACTATCTACTGTCACAGCCTTCTTACTGCATTGCCGACCTGGGGACAATGAGCGATAGAGTTTCCTAGAGAGAAAATCATTTCTGGAATTAAGGAAGAGAAGAGAAGAGCCAAAGGTTCTTGAACAATGGATCTCCGCGTGGAAGTCCAGCGCGCTAATCTAATTCCCTCCATTCACTGCACAAATATAAAGCAATCATTTCTGAGAAACAGAAAACTTGAAGCTACGTTTGTTCTGAGTCTTCTGTGATTTTGGATAAATTTAAACTTCCATTACAAATTTTTCTGACTTGACAGAAGCGCTGCCATGCCACAATGTATTCAAATACAGGTAGTTCTTTTGCTCTAAATTCCATCACTATAATCCAATTTTATTAATATATAATGAAAATGTATAACTTTAGAAAAACTATCTAACTTCTATCTTTCGATAAAATTTTAATGAAACCAGTAGCTAGTAAATTCGCCACAGAAAAGCTGGACCCAATAGCTCATCACCAATCGCATCAAGGCGTCACATCTCATCTAAGCGCACGCCAACCACATGTTATACACTCTCACACTCCCACAATAGTATATTGGCGAATGCCTTTAATTATTATTAAAAAATCTCTGAATATAAATCCGATCATCTGAAAGCTAAATTAGAGGTGCAAATCAGTCACCAACTTTATTTTGAAGAGTCATCAGAGAGTCACTAGATAAACTTTAAAGAGTAAATATCAGTCGCTACATCAACTGTCAACTTTTAAAGATTCAGCATTGATGAACCCACACTAGCTCATCAATGTTAGAACAGGCAAGAGTTCTAAACTAGTCATCCATCACTCCTCAAGTGACTCATATTTTAATGATTCATCACGCTACCAACATTATTCACTCTTCACACACACTTTTACTATTCACTATTCACACTCTTTTACTATATACATCATTTTCCCCTCACTCAGTAGTCATTCCAATATAAATTGTGAATAATAGTGCCAGTTTGTACATTCTCCCATTTCACCATTCACACTCATCAAATCCTGTAACTATAACAAAATTTATCCGTTAAACCTAGAATAATTACAGTGTAAAGGAAGGGATCAACTCAGTGGTTAGCGCACTGGACTCCCAAGTGGAGGACCTGGGTTCGAGTCTAGCTGGCTGCCTTTAGATTTTTTCTTCTTAGGAGCCCCTACACTCACTGTCCAGTGATGGAAAGTGTTGTCTGTGACGAAATCACTGTCCGGAGGCCGGCAGTGCACTGAGAAGGCTGCGGGCGCCAATGACCATAGATGTTGACGCGCCTTAAATTTAAAAAAAAAAATTACACTAAGAGAAAGTCGTGTGAGTGTTTCACACCAGACTCAAAAAATGCCATCAACTTTATAAATAAAGCCATTTAGAAGAGGTTTTGTAAAAGGAAGCACTGAAAATAAAAATACTTTACGTGAAAAGTATATAAATTTTGTGTATTATTATTTTTTTTTAAATCGTTTTCTCAGTGTGTGGTTTGTGATCAGCAGTTTGGAATATGAAATTGGTTTTCAGATCGATAAATAGTAAAAATCTAAACAATAGAATTAATTAAACGTGAAATTAAGTTATTTATATAAATAGAATAACAAAGTAAATAATAATATTAGTAATAAAAATAAAAAATAACAATCTAGCACACTTATTTTCAACACCACCAAAATAGTTAATAGACCAATTCTGATTTACATAGGATTTCTTTTTTTAATAGCTATTTCAAATGTAAATAAGTTAGTATTATTTCAATGTAGTGAGTGTTATTTTTAGTTGGTGTGTGTGTGTGTGTGTGTGTCTCTCTCTCTCTGTATTTTAGATAAATGAATTATTTAACAGCTGCATCATCATTCAACATTCACTGCCTTCTTTATTATTATTATCATCAGCGATTTAATATACATTAAAAATTGTATACCTTAAAAAAGAAAAGTAATAGTATATGATAGTCGTGTGTTTTTTTTTTCTATTCAATGATGCTGTTTACCATGGTAACATCATGCCACATTTTAACATATTATTAATACGATCTCTCTCACTGCTTCGCTACAATTATCAAATTCTGGCCTTTCTCAAATCATCTGTAAATGTCGTCAACCAGACTAGCACCATGTCCCTGGTCATGTCTAGTCTGAATGTCTCCAGTTTTATTTTAGTAATTCTTTTTGTATTATAACACTGTTTATAGAGGAATAAATAGCTGTTCTATTATTAATTCCAAAGTAGAAACGATGATCAAATCTTCAGACACGAACAGTGCTAATTGGTTATAAAAATTAAAAAAAAAATTGATATTAAATTATTCTGTGGCATTTCCTTTATTGCGGTAATTTAGGCATCATTGCTTTATAAATCAATTCTTTTACTACTGTTATTATATTCTGACTGCCATTTTCTCAAGATATTATTAGTTATTACAGTGCCAATATTGGTACCTGGTAATTTGCAGGAAATTTTCTCTGCCTCTTTGGCAATCATGTTAGCAGTGTTCTAGGCCGCAATATCCTATCGTGTATGAGGTATATGTATATAGTATATGAGGTTTGAAGAAAATCGTTGAAGCCATCGCGTATATAGTATATGAGGTTTGGAGAAAATCGCGAAAACCGAAAGAAAAAACACATTCAGTAAAGTCGCACTTCCGGTTATAGATTTGAACGAGATACTATGTTTGAACTTCTTGCAATATTTTTTGTTGTTGATATTTTGTTCTCACACACACACACATACACACCATTCGCTAAAAACATTTGTAATGGATTGCCATTACCTATTTTGGCGTGCCTTGCCTGCAACAATATTATAACGCTCCGCCCAACGGTCCATACCATACGTCACGTGAGGCGTGACATGTCTCCCTATACAAACGGTTCCTAAATCAAGCCTTAGTTCAGAAAGTGATCCAAATTAAAACCTAGGAAATTAATAGGAGAAGTTAGGGAGAAGTAGGGGAGTTGAGAAATCGTCAACATTTTCAAAGTCATCTACATTCAAGAAGTCTTCATTCACCATCACACTGTCAGTTCAGTCTGTCAGTCTGTTTACTATTGAAAAATTAAAAGTTTTCGCAGTACCTTGTACTTATTTAATGCATACAGTGCTCAGTCAGACTTCTTTTCTCTTCAGCATTCTTCTCGGTCCAACCCGACAAAAACTCTACTGGGAGCTCGAGTGGAGCTCAAAACATGTATTTCCAGGAAAAACATAATTCCAAAAATTGGACAAGACTCCAGATATTTCTGTACTAGGGAATAAGAGAAAGTAACTACATTATCTCCAACTAATAAAGCAGAGGGAGGAAATTTCACCGTAATGTAGGGCGGGTACATATTTTACCTGTCAACAGCACAGCCTAATCGATATGATGAAGCTTTATCCGCATCGAGTGGCTATTGTTTTATACTCCATATGAAAATTGGATTTTATTATTGCTTAATTGTCGACAACAATTTGCTTTTATTATGTGATGCCTTCAATTTATGAAGGATTATTGATGAGAAATAAAATAATGTTTAGGTAGAAAATGTAGGTTTACGCTTACTCTGGCTTTTCGAAACTCAATTATCATTAGACAGTGTGTTTTGAGGTCCAATGGAAAGAAAAAATACTGGTGTGAAACACTCACACGACTTTCTCTTACTCTAATTAATGCAATTTAATCCAAATTGCAATTTAAATTGCAACGTTACAATGTTTAGTTGGGCTGGCCATAAAAATGGTGGTGGGGAATTTTATTTGTATACCTAAGTGTTTTTATATCAAAACTAAGAAAGATTGTGCAAAAATAATTTCAAACTAACTTACAGACTTCCAATACCTCACTATAATCAATTTTTTCAGAAAAATATTTCAAATAAAAGTAATACGTTTCTATTTATGCAACAAGCATTCCATGTTTATATAAAATCGTTATAACCGTTTTCGAGAAAAATTCAAAAATCGCCATAACGTATTCTGTTAAATCGCGCTTTTGGTTGACCGTTTTTCTTCAAAATTTGGAATTCAGTGAATACTTCTGTGTGTGTTAATATTATGTAAAACCCTATTATTATTATTATACTGAAGGGGTACTATATAACGCTAATGTTCCCCACAAAGCACCCAAAAAGTTCCAACTTTCCCGGGAAAATGTTCCAAACGAAAGTGATAGGTATTGTGTGTAGCTGGAAACGAAGTTTAAGAAAATCGTTGGAGCCTTTCTCGAGAAAATCTCGGAAAACTGAAAAAAAAAAAAATTAGTGAAGTCGCACTTCCGGTTGATGGATTTTCTCCGGAATCTTTGTGCCTGATGCGGTGGTGGTACCTACACAGATTTACAATTTTGAGGTTGCTGCAACTTTTAGTTTTTGAGACACACGCAGACCATTCGCTAAAAGGATTTTTTATCTTTTTCAGGGGACCAGAAACATGTATTTCCGGTGTAAACTTAATTTTGAAAGTGTGGTGCGATTAAAAAATTGAAGTTGTGATATAAATAAAATCACAAAAATCTCTTCACTCAACTTCATTCAGTGTTTTACGTAACACATAGTTCAAGGATACAATCATAATACTTCCTCTTATATGAATAATATAGACAAAGTAATGTGGTTTCTTGATGAAGTTTCGTCATAATTGAATTCTACTTGTCTTCTTGAAGATCTTGAAGAAAAGTTTTGAAAGCTATTTTTGTTTTTGTATTTTGTTTTTTGCTTAATATAAAATTTGCATTTTGAAACTTAAGCTGGTGAAGGGACTGTTATAATTTAATTGTGAATGATCACAAAATGACGGCCAAGTGCATCAAGTCAAATCTTCATGTCTAGTCCCATTTTGATCTCTTCTCGCAGTCCACCACACACACAGCTTTTTACACTCATCATCATTTCTTCTGTTTTTTTAACTAATAATGCACCAAGTTTAAAAGTATAGGTACAAAACTCTACTCTTCACTTTTACACACACAAACACACAGGTTCATAAAATAGATACACGTACAGTCACACACACTTCTTCTACTACGACAGTATCCGGGTCCATTAGTGATCTATTTCCGAACGACTTAAGAGTAACGCTTCACTATAATAGTTATGGACATGTTGGCGTCCTGGCTCGCTCGCCATATACATATATATATATAAAACACACCAACCACTCCATCTATATCTACACACATACCACGGCCACCTGGATATTTATCACTATCACACATTCTCTTTCTAGAAAACATATATTTTATTGTCTTACTGTCTTTTATAATAAATTTATAATGGCGCCATTTAGATAACTAACTGTGCCCCATAATAGCGTAGGTTTTTTTTGTTTCCATGTTTTGTTCTTTTTATTGTTCCAGTAGTTACTATTAATAAACTTAAATTGAATTGCTACATTCCCGAGGGTGGGGGGATGTTGGATTGTGACACATTCAAACCATCTTCTCTTAGTGCAATTGATTGCCATTCAATCGACAAATTTTCTTCAAAGTTGGAATTTTTACTCAACATTTGGTTGTTCTCAGCATTACATATGGTGGGGAGGGGGTAGGTGGGGAGGAGGGGGATTATAATTTTTAGGAAAACAAGTTTTACCTTGTGACTGTATTGTATGGCAGCGCCATCTTATCAAACTTAATGTCAGTTTGAAACTTATAACTGATGATTCTCCAGAAATCTGCTAAAATCGATTTTTTCCTGCAAAATGTTACTAATAAGAAAAAAAAACTGATGTGAAACACTCACACAACTTTCTCTAATTGAAGTTTACAAAGTTTTAATTGACAAATTTTATAGTTAGTTGACCAGATTTAATATGAAATACGTTGGTGTTTGTATGGAGAATGTCGCGAAAACTGAAAGAACATCAGTAGAAACTAACTTCACTAATTCTCTTGAAATTCGAAATTTTAGCAATCTATTCATTTCTAGTTTAATTTTGTATTATCAATTAACATAGCACTTTAGAGGAAAACATAACCCTACCCCTCCCCCAAAAGCCCCCTTAAATTACCCTACCAGAAGAAATGTTCCAAATAAAAGTTGTAGCCCTTTATATGTACCTTAATTCAGATACATATTTTAAAGAAAATCGTTGGGGCCGTTTTAGAGGAAATAGAAGAAAACTGAAAAATACTTTTCAGTAAAATCGCACTTCCGGTCATCGGATTTTTTCAAACTCGGAATTTCAACAACATATTCAATTCTAATTAATACTACTTAGATTTTAGAATTGTGAAATAAACTGAAATAGTACTTTAGAAGAAAACCTTCCCCCATCCCTCCACCTAAAGTGCCCTTTAATAAATTTTCCCAAAGAAATGTATCAAATAAAAGTTATCGCTCTTTGTATGTGTAGTTGATATACAATTTTTTATGAAAATGTTCGAACCGTTTTTAAAAAAATCACAAAGAATTGAAAAAAATTATTCTGTAAAGTGGAACTTTCGGTTGACCGATTTTTACGAAAAGCTCATTCTCAGGCCTCCTGGTAGCACATTAACTAAATATTAAATTTGAACATTCTGCGATTTTTCTTTTTTGAGATATGCTCTCCCACATAAGCAGTATTCTTACACAGTAAGCTCTTAGTAACAGTAAGAGAAAGTAAAAAGAGATATCATCAGAGACATTTTCCGTCATAGCCTGCTTCTTTTTGTGGTCATCGACCGGTTTCGGGCGTTCGCCTATCTTCAGGATGCGTTTGTCAAGCAGTGTGATAACACAGATTTGCACAGAGCAAATTCAGTTTCCACAATGACTAGTCTTTTAAATGTATTTAAAAACAAAACTCTTAAACTAGGTCAATAGGAGAAGGGTGATGATAGCTGAGTGGAAAGAAGTTCTTTTTGATACCTGAGTGGAGTTTTTGATACCTTTTCCACTCAGGTATCATCGCCCTACCCCTATTGACCTAGTTTAAGAGTTTAGTTTTTGAATACATTTAAAAGACTAGTCAGCGTGTAAACTACACTGTGTTACTAGTAGCGTGTTATCACACTGTTTGACAAACGCAACCTGAAGATGGGCGAACGCCCGAAACCGGGCGATGACCGCAAAAAGAAGCAGGCTTCCACGGAAAATGTCTCTGATGCTTTCCAGCTCTGCGGAACCAACCACAACAACTAAAAAGTGGTAGGTTTAAAAAATCGTTCGAACAAGTAACAAAAAAAAAATTCATCAAGCCTATTTTGTAAAAGCCACCTTCGATTAGCCGATTTTTCTTTATCTATGCGTTTCTCAATTTCGTGTGTAGAGAGAGAGAATTGACTTGAATTTTACATTTCTGTCATGCACCGCACTGGTTTATTGTGTGCGGGTGGTTATAAGGTTATAATTGTGTGTGTGTGTGTGTGTGTGTGTGTGCATTTGTATTTTAGCGAAATGTATCAAGGTAACTTTAAATGGGGGAATTTTAATTGCTTAACAAGTATTTCTTAAGACAATTGATAACTGCAGCAAATTAAGTTATCCGCACAGAAAAATCGACATTTCATTTGCAACGATATTGATATTTTTAATGTGGCAAAAACAATTAAAAAAATGATGTAATTAATAAATTATTAAGGATACTGTAAACATTGTTAATAATTACATTTCAAAAAACAATGTTTTTTATTTTACTTGCTGTAACAATTTGTATGAAGGAGAATTATCCGTTGAATGTAAATAAACAAATAGTTTACTGTAATAATACTTTAGAAGTGGTCACCTCCTTACATCATCACTTCCCTCCAAAAACATCTTTAAAATCTAATTTCCCAGAAAAAATGTTTTTTATAAAAAAGGAAATGGTAGATCTACTTAGGCGTATACAAAGTGTAAAGAAAATATTTGACCCACATCTCAGAAAATAGCAAAAAAAAAACAACTGATAAATCCATTCATTAAGAAGTTACTTCCGATTAAGGACTTTTTATCGAAACCTTATAATAATAATAAAAAAATTCCGGTATGAAACACTCGCGCGACTTTTTCTTACCGCTCTTAATAATTATATAAAGTGCCAAATTTTCTTTAAACTTTATAATTTACTCATTTGTTCTAACATAAATATAGAGTCAGTGGGGCGACAAGTACCTACACAGGCAGGTAGAGATTCAACCTCATTAAACCTTTGAATTTAACATGCAGATTTTTCATAACACCCTAAAAAAGCAATTTTTTCAGAAAAAGGTTACAAATGAAAGGAATAGGCAGCAAGAGTAGGTGAATAGATTTCGCCCGAAACCCTCGTGTCAGATGTGTAGTAGTACCCAAACGGTGTACAAAGTTTGAGCTCCCTGCGACACACACACAGACCATTCGCTAGGAAACATGTTTTTCTTACTCAGTGGAATTCAAAACGTATTTCCGATGAAAGCTCAGTTTCGAAAATTTGACACTATCTTCTACGTAAAGAGAAAGTCATAAATAAAAACTCAGTGCGCTGAATATATCTTCCAGATAGAACTCCGGAAGAAATAATATGGGAATGCACATGGAAGGAATATTGAAATGAACCCCTCTGTTGATTGGTCCTATTTTAAGGCTGAAAAAGAACTGTGCTAATCATACTGGGGATACTGAGCGGTCCATTTTAAGATTTAATGTATATCCCTTTTTTAAAAAGTACTATGTTCAAAGTTTACACCGTATCATAGCAAACATGTGTTTAGAAACAGCCTAAAGTAACTTTTAATCTTCTACAGTGATTTACCGATTTTTCAGTTTAAGTTAGTCGTGTATATGCATAGTGGAGTAGGGTAGTAAATGGGAACTGACAACTGGCACTGCTGGGAGAATGGGTACAAAAAATCTAGAGAGGGGGCGACCTAAAGTGAACAGCCGTAGTTCTTAGACACATACAGCCCTTAGACATCAATCACTAGACGACAAGCAGAGATCCGGAGGCAGACCTCCTAGCCCAGTTGTCCAAGTGGGTAACAACACCACCATCTTCCTACCAGGATTAACTGGTGACAAATCACGACCAACGGTTATGTAGCCAGCAGGCCCTGGCGGTACCAAACTACTTTTGGTAATTTTATACTGTGTACAAAAAAACAACACAAAGCTAACAGCTTTACCGCCCCCACACTTTGAAAAGTGTACACAAGTGTGCACTCTCAGTTGATAACTTGTTAATACGTTGAGGATAAAACAGCTGATTATAATAATCGCTAAATCGATTAAGTAGTAGTATTAATCGATCAGTGTTAAAAGTAGACTGCATTTTTTTTTACTTTCTCTTCCTGCTTGCGATCGGGTCAAATTATCGAAATTGAGTTTTCACTAGAATACAAGTCACTTAAATTTAAAAAAATGTTTTTATCGAATGGCATCTGTGTGTGGGTGTGTTAACAGAATATCTCAAAAATAAAAAATCATATGAAGCTCAAAGCTGGTATTCCGCTTAGTCACTATCACCGCACTTTAGTTAGCTACAGACCGGAGACACCGGGCAAAATCCATCAACTAGGACTGCGACTTTACTCATTTTTTTTCTTCAGTTTTTCCCGGATTTTGTCAAATACGTTGCCAACGAATTTCTCTAAACTTCCTGTACTATCTACACACACACATCAATATCAATCACTTTTATTTGAAACATTTACCTGGGAAAATCGATTTTTTGGGGGATGGTGGGGGCACAGGGACAGTAATAGCGTTATGCCTTCTCTGTACCAATTCAGTGGAAGCATTGATAGAATTCCAAATTTGAAGAAACTCGGTTAACCGGAAGTGCGATTTTACAGGATAGGTTTTTGAATTTTTTGGAATTTTCTCGTAAACGGTTACAACGATTTTCTTTAAACTTGGAATGGTTGCTGCATAGATAGAACCGTACCAGTTTTATTTGATATATTTTTATAAAAAAATTGATTTTAGAGAGGTATTGGAGGTCTATAGTTAGTTTAAACCCAAATTTGCACAAGCTTGTTGGTTTTGACAACGAGAGCACCACATGAGGTCGCTCAGATACAGAAGTATAATCCCCACTACCATTTTTGAAGCCAGCTCAACAAAATATTGTAACATAAAATAAGTTGTAGCATCTTAAGATAATAGCTTGATTAAAGTGTATTATCAATAGCTTGATTAGAGTAAGAGAAAGTCGTGTGAGTGTTTCACGCCAGGTGCGTTACTTTCTTTTACTGTCTTTAGCGGAAGTATTACGATCTTATTAATACATTTCTGAAATGAGGTTTTCACCGGAATACGATTTCGCACTGCTCGGTGGCCGCCAGTGCGCTGAGAAGGCTCTGGGCGCCAATGACGTCAATAGATGTTGGACGCGCCTTAAACTTAAACAAAAAAAAAGATCCTTTCTATGGTCCACTGAGAAGGAAAAAGTGTTTTAAACAATCGCATAGCTCAAAACCGACATCTCAAGTATCATAATGGTAATACTATCACTATGGTATTCCATAGAAAGTTATCTATCAAAATTCCTCAACGGGAAGCACCATTTTGTTGAACGGATTTTTCTGTTTACAGTACTTTTGTTTGCGATTTTCTCGAAATTGGCTTCAACGATCGGAAAAGTTTTGAGGCTTGCATCAACTTTATTCTTTAATATTGGGCAGACAGCATGCCAAGTTTAAAGAAAATTCTTTTCAAAAAACTCAAGATATGTATAGTATATATTCGCACATCCGGTTACCGAGTTTCTTTGAACTGAAAATTGTATTTATATAAAAAATCAGTAAAATCTCATTTCCGGTGGAAGGATTTCGATCCTAAACTTTCGTGTTGAATGTATTTGTAGCTTTCTAAAAAAGATATTAAATTTGGGCTTCTTGTGACTTTTCGATTTTGAGATAATATGTTGTTCTTGCACAAAACAAACAAACAACCAGACAGACACCTACTGAACATTCTCTAAAAACATTTTTCTATTTTCATAATCAAGAGACTACAAATCATGTATTTCCGGTGAAAATTTGTCACGATCGCAATATACTTCCTCTCTTACAATAGTAAGAGATGGTAAATATTGTTTATCAAGAATGTAAACTTGCCGTAATAACAGGAAAACTTAACAAAACAAGCATTCTTCTACAGAACACTATCCTGGCACGACAGCAAGACATTCTGTGCAAGATTTAGTATTATCTACTAGTGATAAGACACATAGCTACTACACTGGTGTGTCTATGTTTGTGTTTTAGTGTGTTTGTGCAAGTGATGACCAAGAACCCATTTGTCACTACAGCTAATCCTCACTTCCAGCACCACCAGATAGCAACACTGTCACCACAGCTTTCTAGAAAAGATTGTCGCTTCTCACTCTTATACAAGGTGGTGGAAGTTGATGGATTACCCGTCTGTCGACTTGTGTGACACTCTTGCTCTAGTTAGGCCCACTTTTCAACAACATTTTTCACGTCCACATTTTCTTTTGAAAACAATAATTGTTCAATGATTTGTTTATTCGGTATAAAATTATAATTTTTCAAAATCTGTTTTTACACGACTCACACCACTTAAAGCAATCCACACAGACAATTGAAGCTAATACACATATTTTCTTAAATATCGGAATTGTTACTAAATGTTTAGTACTCTCATCTCCCACCAGCCGTATATTAAGGAGAGAAGCCTCACGGATGCCCCTTTTCCCCAGAAGCTCAAAACTCAATTTACCTAGAAAAATTTTTCAAATAAAAGTAATAGACCTTTATGTAAATATATACATATAAATTTGTGTGTGTGCATGCGCGCGTGTCTATGTGTGTAGTCAGCATTGCAAGTTTAAAGAAAATCGTGGATTCTTCTTCAAGAAAATTGCGAGAAACTTAAAAAAAAAAAATCAGAAAAAGTAGCACTTTTATTGATGGTTGAAATGTAACTACTAGAAGCGGTTGTGATACCTAAACGGAATATCAAGAAGTTCGAACTTTTTGCGATTCTTCGTATTTCAAATATTTTGTTGATACATACAGAGACCATTTTCTATTTTTACTTTCCCATACTACCGGTAAGAGGGACTATTGCGATCGTGCCCGATTTTCGAAAATTTTGAGTTTTCCCCGGGAAATGCATGCTACATGCTATTAGGTACCATGAGTAAGAACAAAATACTTTTAGCGAATGGTCTTTGTATGCTCAAACTTGGTATTCGGTTTACATGCACTCAAAGGTTTTGAGCAAAAATCCATCAACGGGAAGTGAGATTGTACTGAATTTTTCTTTTTTTCAGTATTTCGCGATTTTCTCGCTAAGATTTGGCGAACTATTCACACATAAATATCTCTCACTTTTATTTGAAAACATTTTACCGGGAAAACTGATTGTTTGGGAATTCTGTTCTGGGAGGAAAAGTTATATAACTTTTCCTGTAAGTACCATTACTTATGGTTCTACCACATACATAATATTATTATAAATTAGTAGCATTGTTAGAACTCCAAGTTTGAAAAAAAAATCGGTTAACCGGAAGTGCTATTTTGTATAAGCGTTTTTTTACTTTTTTTGTATTCTCTTAAAAACAGCTGCAGAGATTTTCTATAAACTGTAGCATTAATTGCACAGATCTAAACTGATCACTTTTACCTGCAACATTTTTCTAGGAACAATGATTTTAAGGCGGCCCAGTGGGGTGGGCCTGTCAGATTAAAATTTAACCTGCCGCTACAAGTTTTTTAAATTGAGATAGAGGACGCTCCCGTGTACTAGTTACACTCAGTAATACCTGATAACTTCTATCATAATTTTTTTTTGTGGCAAGCCCGTGTAAACATCATAATTTTTAAATAAAATTTTTCCATTGGATTGTATTAATTTGAAATAACAGCGGCCATATTTATCAAGAGCAACTTGATAGATGTAGATCCTACTCAGCTGGCAGCATAACCTCCCCCAGTTTAACCTTATCAGCTGCCTTTCCTGTTCACCAAAGTATACATATAAAATATTCATGAATACATACAGCTACTTCATCTTGTTCTTATCTTGTTGTATGGCTCAATTTAGGCATACTTTGTTAAATACACATAACAAACTCCACAAGTCTGGGGGGGGGGGAATCTAATAATTTGCAATCTAATTTATCTTATAAATATATGGACACACTTTTTTACCGATTATGGCAGGTCTCTCAGGGTTCTTTCTTTTTTCCTTATATTTTTGTGAAAGCTGGAGTACCGCAAAGTAGAAATCCTAGGTCCGATGTTATACACAATATACCTTGCTCACTTTCCTCTACATCCTAGTACAGTAACATCTATCTACTCATGATACTGCGATTCTTTTCTCCCATACCAAACCTACATTGCCTCCAGTCACCTTCAAGATCACCTTTCCTCGATAGAAAAGTGGTGCAAAAAATGGAAAATAAAAGTTAATGAAAAGAAATGTATTCATACCACGATTACACTTCGCCACTCTTTCTGTCCTGGTGTTAAATTAAATAACCTTCCTACTTAGTCTTCCATACCACACTGAAAGTCATGGAAACTAACAGATGATTTCTCATGCTTTCAAAATTTTTAGACAAACGATCAAAACTTACTTTAAAAAATAAGCTTGCAGTGTACGAAACTTCACTGCAACCAATATGGGCATCAGCCTAGAGGTACACTAAGCATCTCAATGTTTACCCATCCAATCCTTACAATTCAAAATCCTATGAAATATGTCTCTAATATGTCTCTAAAAACACTTTATATAATAACCTATCCATTCCATTTGTGTCCAATCTAATAAATTTCCATTATCAAATATTCCATAACTCCTTCTCCTATCATCCATAAGCCTTTGGTTCAAGAACTTACAAATCAAAACTCACTGGATAATCCAAACCGACGTCTGAAGCGTCAGTGGCCGTCACTTGAAGTACTAGGGGAACACTAGCGTTACATTTTCCTCTAAAGTAACATTCAGTATAATACATGGTTTTACCACCTACATAATACAACACATAAGAAATATTGATGGAATTCCAAATTCGTAGAAAATCGGTTAACTGAAAATCTGACTTTACAGCATCTATTGTGATTGTTTTTTTTTTTTAAATTTCCTCAGAAACTATTATAAGATTTCTTTAAACTTGGTGTACTAACTGCACAGATATAAATCTATCATTTTTAGTTGTAAAATTTTTTCTAAAAAGGATGGTTTATAAGTGGTTCTGTGGAATCTGAGACGTTAACATTCAAATATGTTTGTTCTATATTATTTGCATTCTCTACATTGTAATCATTCTGTACCTGCCTCCGTTGTCCCTCTCCCACCACCACCTCTATAAACAAATATGCAAACAATGAGTGTCTATGTGAGGACAAATGAATAATTTTATATATAATTATGTTACAGTAAGAGGAAGTCGTGTGAATTTTTCACGCCAGATGTTTCTTTTAATCGATTTAAGGTATCGATTCAAAACTTAACTTACAAACAGAATGGAAACCATGGGATAGGAAACCGTAGAATAATTTCTAGGAAGAAAATAAGTGCCACGCTTGTTTATTTTAATTTATTTTATTTATTTATTTATTTCTGTAATTATTTATTGTTACTTGAAATTATCATTTCCAGCACGATGTTTGATTATGAATAAAAGGAATAAGAACAGCGTAAATAAATTTCCAGAAATAGGAAAAGTAGAGTTCAAAGTAGCGCATTCTCAATTGAATTTGAATCTTGAAATAAAAATATTTCTTCATAGGTAATTCACAATATTGTAAATAAAATAATAACAATAATAATAATCTTATTTTTAGTTTTTAGAATTTCTCAGTATCGATGACAATTTGAAAATTTGCCTCCACTGGGAAATGATCTGATTTTCTATGATCTTCCATGACATTGTATGTTACAGGTGTTATGGGTCTGCCAGTTTCCGTTTTATAAAGGATACGATCGGTCCATGCTGGTCGTCGTTTTAAATTATAGTCACGCTGATATCTCTTCAATAAATATTTATAGGTTGGTGGAAATTTGATTGGTTGTTCTGTGAAATCTTCGAATATTTGTTTTTTATTTTGATAATATAATAGTTCATCATGTTTCAACAGTGCTTTGTAATTTTTGGCCTTTATTAATTTATGAATTTTGTCGGGTGTATTAACACCTGAAATTTTCCTTATGCGGAAATTTAAATCGCCCAAAAAGAATATATAGTCCGAAGGATTTTCACAAAATTCAGTTCTACTTTTGTTGAATGTCTGAAAAAGTGGAAAACAAACATAATTGAGTTTTGGAAATTGTATAAAACAATAGAAAAATATGGTGACCCTGTGATAGTTTATATTTTACCCTAACTGCTGTAACAGGAAGTATTAATTTCTCTTACTCCTAGCAAAAGAAAAGTATTGCAATCGTGCCATATTTTCGAAAGTGAGTTTTCATTGGAAATACATATTTCAGGGTCCTCAGAATACGAAAAAAATAATTTTTAGCGAATAGTCTGTGTGTGAACAGAATATCTCAAAAACAAAAAATCGCGGGAAGCTCAAACTTTTTTTTCAACTTTAAACTTCATATTAAACGAACTACACACACATCAACAACTATCACCTTTATTTGAAACATTTTCTTGGGAAAATTGACATTTTGGGGGTCTGAACGAACAGCAGCGTTATGCTTTCCATTTTTTTGTTTGTCAATTATAGCTGTGTAAATTGGAGTAAATTATTCGTGTGTTTTACACCAGATTTTTTTTTTTAATTTAAGGCGCCTAAACATCTAACGGTCATTGGACCCGGAGTCTTCTCACTGCCGACCTCCGGACAGACCGGACAGTCGCTGTAGAGGCTCGGAAGAGAAAAATCTAAGGCCAGCACAGATCGACTCAAACCCGGGATCTTTCCTTTAAAGTATCACTTCAGTATAACACATGGTTTTTAACTCCTATATACTTATAATAAAACACATTAGAAGCATTGATGGAATTCCAGATTTGAAGAAAATCGGTTAACCAGAAGTGCGAATTATAGAAAATTACAGAGAAAGTTTGTGAATTTTTTGGAATTGTCTCGGAAACAGTTACAATGATAATTCTTTAAACTTGGCTTGCCTGCTGCATAGATTATTTTAGATTGGCAGAAAGGGAAGGTAAGCCTCATTCCACTTCGAACTACAATTAGAGGTCTATTGTGGATCCCCTAAGATAATAGAACATCCCTCAGCTTCGCCCTGTTAATCAGGTCTAGCAAAGCTGAAAGTAGCTTAGTCACGAAGCTCATGGCTTCAGGATTGCTTGTCCTCTTGCTGCATAGACAGAAACCTATAACTTTTATTTGAAACATTTTTCCGAAAACCTTTTAGAGGTGTGTTGGGGGACTGTGAGTCAGTTTAAATATAAATTTGCGCAAGCTTACTTGGTTTTGAAATAGAGTGCTCCACATAAGAAGGCTACTCTGGCCTAAATTTGTCTATATAAGTCCAAAATTTGTTAATTAAATTGTATTAATTGGTGTAAGAGAAACTCGTTTGAGTGTTTCACACCAGATTTTTTTGAAATAAATAAACGAACTACCAATTCGTTTTCATATTAAATACTTAATATCAACTTAACTAGTACTGAAGATGTGGTAGAATAAGAGGCGTTCTAGCGCACCTATACTAACAACTATTCTTGAAGGCACTTTGGAGCTTCCGATTAAAAGAAAACGGCAAATTCTGGGCAATTCTTCTCGGCAAGAAGAAGCATTCTACTGTGCATAGAATTCGGCAAATAAACATTTCACTATCATCGCCATCCTATTACGCCACGCTACCATCTATCACTCTATTACCTTGTTCATGTTACTAGTTTTTATTAATAACTATTGAACTAATGTAATTTAATAACCCAATTTGCCTACAATTCATAATATTTTTCAGATAATCATAATCACAGATATAATATTACCTTATAATCATCAAATCTTGTTGTTTTGTTCATCGAATGAAAATGTGCGTTAACAATGCAAAACAATCGGCCGTAGAGCCGGAACTTCATAATTATTCCACCTTTACTGCTGTAGTATCTAAAGTAATCGGTCTCTACATGGGCAGTGTCTACATCAGCCACTGACCATGAATGCTGTATTTTAACGTACACATTCAATAACGTTCCAAACATGGATGCAGTTTCCACCTGTAAACAAAATATTATTTATATTATTATATTAGTTTTATTTTTTTACTTCTTCTTACTGCTGCTAGTATAGTGTAAATATGCGTTTTGAAGTTCCCTCAGTTCAAAACAGTGGTTTTTAAAAGTTGTTCACTGTGTATGTATGTGTACAGGTCAGCATAACTCAAAAATGGCAGAAAGTTCAAACTTGACATTTAGTTTGAAGTGCAATCATGGCGCCCGGTAATAAGATTCTGAATCAGTTAATTTAAAAATTCAAAATCAGTCATAACACATTTCCTGAATGATTTTTTCCTGTTTTTTTGCGATTTTTTTCGAAAATGTATTCAACGTATTTTCTTTAAAATTGGAATAGTAACTACACATATTAAGAGCTGCAACTTTTATTTGAAACATTTCTATATGGAAATTCATTTAAGGCTGTTTTTTGGGGAGGGATGGGATTATGTTTCCTTTATTATATCATTCTAACATCCATATAATAATAATTACAATGACAAGTAAAACACTTGAGTTTCCGGGCTTCCATGGTTTGCAATTAACCGGCGTTTCGTTCATATTGCAATGACCCTCTTTAGGGTCGTTACACTTTGAAAGCCACATTGAAGAGGCTCATTGCAATATGGGTACAACCAGAATTGATGCGGTCTCAATCCGAAAACTCGTGTTTTTCACGAAAATGGCCGCGGAAACCAAAGAGACCGCAATGAATTGTGATCCTAAAATTCCAAATTTGAAGAAAACCGGTTCATCAGAAAAGCAATTTTTACTGATTAGTTTTTCCAATTTTTTTTTTCCGACTTCCCCCATGAAGTTACGAACTAGTTGCATACTAACTAGTATACTAACTATAAATACAGAGACGTAAGACTATTTTTACTTTCTCTTACTCCTAGTAAGAGGAAGTATTGTAATCGTGTCAAATTTTCGATATCGAGTTTTCACCGGAAATATACGCTTTGAGGTCCCCTGAGTCCAAAAAAGTAGTTTTAAGCAAATGGTCTGTGTGTCTGTGTCCCCCCTGGTGTTATGTGAACAGCATAGCTCAAAAACGAAAAAACCCGTAAAAAGTTGGACATGATATTCCGTTTAGGTAAATCACCAAGTGACATCTTGGTACCAGTGGGTCAATCTGTGGGAAAAAATTCCCTCACCGGAAGTACCCTTTAACTTGTTGGTTTTTTTTTAACTTTTTTGCAATTTTCCTCAAAAATGCCTCCAACTATTTTTCTTTAAAGTAGTTACTTTAAAATACACATACAAAGAGCGACAACTTCTATTTTGAAACATTTCCCTGGAAAACTTCATTTAAAAAAAAAAAAGGGCAAGTTTATGGGGGAGGGGTGGGGTTTTAGGTTCCTTTTAAAAGTTCTTATTTCAGTTTATTAAACAATGATCTATCATCCAAACAAAATTAATTAGAAATAAGTAGATGACCAAAATTCCGAGTTTTAAGAAATTTAGTAAACCGGAAGTGCGCTTTTACTGAACAGTTTTTTCAGTTTTCGACGAATTTCGTTAAATTGGGGACACAAACTACATTTGTCAATTATAATTTTGAGAACAGGAGTAAGAGAAAGTTGTGTGTGTTTCACACCAGATTTTTTTCTTTGATCAGCTGTTTTTCTTTTTGGTAGGAATATCATCTGAATGTGGCTGATACCGTTTTTGTTACTACACTGTTTCAGTATGTTAAACAAATAATGTTGATGATAATAATTGCGAGTGAAGAAGGCTATATGAAACGGAAACTGAAAGATAGAGCTTCAGAATTTAATTACTGTTGTTCACAAAATTATTTAAAATATAGTTCTGCATATAAAGGGTCTATAATGTTAATAGTTACGTTTGCATTTTTTTTTAAATTTATCATGATTGTACGCATAAAAATTATGTTAAATCTGCTACAAACTCATCCAAAACTATGGTATTGAAAGAGATTATTGTTGCAGTGACAATAACAGAGACTCAATAATAAGTAATATTCAATGTGTTTTCTCAGTCAAGATTTTACCTATGGGCCTGTTTACCCCAAACCTT
This sequence comes from Triatoma infestans, assembly GCA_011037195.1. Taxonomy (NCBI): domain Eukaryota; kingdom Metazoa; phylum Arthropoda; class Insecta; order Hemiptera; family Reduviidae; genus Triatoma; species Triatoma infestans. Next base: position 36,205 of record JAAEAF010011247.1, read on the forward strand.
CTCAAGTGCAAAAAAAAAAATTATCAATTACAATAGTGAGAAAATAGTCAATTGCAGTGTTTTTACTTTCTATTACTCCTAGTAAGTCCTAGCAAGTATTGTAATCGTGTCAAATTTTAGATATCGAGTTTTCACCGGAAATATCCCTTTTGAGGTGAAAATATCACAAAAAGGCGAAATGTCGTTTAGATATCACCATGGGATCCGACAGTAAGTTATCTATCAAAACTCCTCAACCGGAAGTACCACTTTACAAGTTGTTTTTTTTATCTTTTTGCGATTTTCTCAAAAATGGTTCCAACGATTTTCTTGGTATATCAACTAGACATACAAACAGCTACAACTTTTCTTTGAAACATTTCTTCAGGAAAATTGATTTAAGGGTACTTTTGGGGGAGGGGTGTGGTTACGGTTTCCTATAAAGTTCTGTATCAGTTTATTACACAATTCTATGATCTAAATAATATTAATTAGAATTAAATAGGTTGTTGAAATTACGAGTTTCAAGAAAATTAGTAAACCGGAAGTGTGTTTTTACTGAAGTTTTTTCAGTGATTTTGTGATTTTCTCCACAAAAACACCGATGAATTTCATTAAATTTTGTATACTAACTATAAAGTTTGTCAATTACAATTTTGAAAAGTGGAGTGAGAGAAAGTTGTGTGAGTGTTTCACACCAGATTTTTTAAAACGGTTTTCGATAAATTCATTTAATGGGGGTTTTAGGGAGAGGAGAGGTTACGTTTTACTTTCAAATGAATGTTTATTGCACGAATCTGTTATGTATATAATGTTAATTAGGAATTAATGTGTTGCCCAAATTCAGAATTTGAAGAGAATCGGTTGATCGGATGAAGAGATTTTTCAGTTTCTGCGTTTTTCTCCAAAAAGACACTAACGGATTTCATTGAACTTGGTATACTAACTATGCATACAGTGACCTTTCAACTTTATTTGTAGCTTTTCTTTCCCCCAAATACAGTTTTTTTAAAGAGGTTCTAAGGAGCTGAAAGGAAGCATGACCTTCCTAAAAACATGTTGAAGATTACTTAATATTTAGTAAAAATTATACGTTAGAAGAAAGTTTGTCACTTATAGCTATGTAAATTGGAGTAAATTATTCGTGTGACTCACACCAGATTTTTATTTTTTAATTCAATATCCGTAATCATTGGCGCCCGGAGTCATCTCAGTGCAGTGCCAGCCTCCGATTAGTGTTCTCTCGTTACAGAAAACAAACTACTGTCGATCATCGGACAGTGAGCTGTAGAGGGCTCTAAGGAAGAGAAAAATCTAAGGGCAACTATACTTGACTCTATCCAGCGACCTCCGCGGTGCGAGTATAGCGCGCTACCAACTGAGCTAAAAACCCTTCCCTGTTGTTATGTTATTTTGTATATTTTTGGCAGATTCAAAAATATACACTGGAATCCGGTTAATTGGGGAGCAGTATGGTTAATTAGTTCAAGTCATTTTATAATTTGGAACAATTTATTGAAGAACCGAAACAAATTGAGAATATAACCTAAATTTGTTTCGGCTATTAGTTGCACCTATTGCGCTATCTCGCTATATATCTGTTATTAGTGCATATTTTATGTAAAAATTGAGTTTTTATTTTACTCTAACGGCTATGTCAAATTTACTAATTTTAATTTTTACCGGAAATACAGTTTTGGAGATCCGCTGAGTAGAAGTGTCTGTAGCATATGTTCATAGTTTGTTCAGTTATGTATGAATAAAATACCTTAAAAATCAGGCAAAATACCGTCAATCGGAAGTGCAACTGTACTCATTTGCTTGAAAATCTTTTCTTTAAAGTTGCATACGAACTTATCAACAAATAGCCCTTCCTGTATAACAGTACATCCGCTTAACCGATTTTCTTAACCCGACTTTTTTTGTATTTACTAAATTGTCTTCTTCATTACATATTTAATTGTAAAGTAGAAAAATGGAGTAAAGTAAATTAATGTCTTTTTTTCTTCTTTTTTTTGAGGCGGGCTTTGCGCCCAACTACCGAATCAGTTGTCGTTGACATGTTCTGCTTTGACGGAGTCCATTGTCTCAACTAGGGGAAGAACAATGCTAAGAGAAGAACGTGCTCAGAGCAAAGAGAGGAAAGGCAAATAAAGGAACGATTCACGGTTTCCCGGAGCAAAAGTGAGCTGCAGCTGTAGCAGGAGGGTGATAAGACGGGAGACTTAGACCTCGTCATCCGCCAGCCAACCGTTGGCAGGGAAGAGATCCCAAAAAAATAAAATATAGCAGTAAAGATATTTCAGTGAACGACAAAATATGTAATTCCAGCGATATTACATATCCACTCGTACTTTACGTTACTTATGTTAGGCTATGTTATATTGAATTGATTTCAATTTAGGCACCAAACATCTATGGTCATTGGCACCCGGAGCCTTCTCAGTGCACTGCCGGCTTCCGGACAGTGATCTATTGTTACAGACAACACTGTCTATCACCGGACAGTGAGCTGTAGAGGCTCCTAAGAAGAAAAAAATCCAAGGGCAGCACAGCTAAATTCGAACCCGGGTCCTTCGCGTGGGAGTCCAGTGCCCTAACCACTGAGCAAATCCCTTTCCTAAATGTTATTTTTTACTTGCTTTTGTTGTGCAGTTTGTATACTATTTTTGTTATCATAATACTGACAACAGCGTAAGTGAATTTCTTACAACAAATAGTGTGGCGAATCTATTTTTTCGATTGTTAAATTTAATTTGTTTTTCTTATTTCTGTAATTATAAAAATAAATTAAAATATAAGTTAATGTAAACAATATTTATATTTGGCCGTGGTTAATTAAACAAGCTAAAAAATTAGTTGGACGGGGCCAAAGAAGAAACTTTTTATTTTTAAAAAAGTTTATTCGACGTTTCGGACATCAGGTTACTTCTCCATAATGAACAAGTTCTACATACAAACTGACGGACTTGCAATGGGAAATTGCCTAGCTCCTCCCCATGCCAACATTGTTGTGAATGACCTCATTAACAGCAGCCTTCCCTCATTCATTCTTAGTGAAATATCTTGACGACCTCTTTCTGACTGTCAATCCAGACCACATTCCCTTAATACTTGACACCTTTAATTCTCACCTTTAATTGTTACCGTTGACAGTTTTACATTTTAATCTTATTACCTTTAACCATTTCAATCTCTCAACCATATTTCTTATAATTTTGTAATTTTACTGTTATTCACCTCATTGCTTTTAATTTTATTATTTTTAACTTCTTACTTTCGTTTACTTTAAACGGACAGCAAATATTCTAGTGCTGCACAAATATGCTTGCACTAAAGATGTCTACTACAAATAATAATAAAGATCTTTATATAGGACAAACAGTATGGGTCCTAAGATCAGATGGCTGTCCTTTACAAAAGGCAGTTATTACATCATTATGTCTTCAACTGACGCTACCAAGAAAGAAATAGAGAAAATAGTGACAGTGGAATGGTCTGAGGACATAGATGTAATTCCTTAATATAGATCTCAGTATTGTGAAAGGGAAAATGGTATCTATAAATAACGTTTTTCCACGCTTAGCGGAAACAGATAAACTCACCGCAGTCGTTGATCCTATTGCGACTACAACGGTCACTGATAAGAATCCTCCGGATTCCAGGAAAAAGGAAGTTGATGACTCTGGAGTGTATGGAGGCTGCTGCATATCTGTCAGCAGTGCTTTAAGAACGATAGGAGGCTCAGCACCCATATTGGAAAAAGGCATCCTAAGGAAGCCAATGATAAAAAACTGAGATCTATATTAAGGAATCAACCAACTGACGACGGGCAATCCTCCAAGAGTGAAATAAAGCAAGATTTGGATAAGTGGTTAAAACATTCAAGGATCTCCTAAAGTCCCCTCTGAAAAAAAAAGGAATTTGATTCTGCTATGAGAGAGTTCCTCCTCTTTCAAGGAGGCAAATAAAGAACTTCCGGGTCCCAAACACCCAGCTTCACGTTTTTATCAGATGCGAAGGAAGAAGAAACTTAAAATGAAGAGTAAGAGAATAAAACCTGCTTCAAATCCACAAAGATCGTATAAGGCAGCCCGGGAGAGAAGGCGTGAGCAGTATCTCTATGAACTTGCTCAATATAACTACTACAACCGTAGGAAAAAAATAGCACAGGACATAATGAATGAAGACGCACCGAAACAGTGCCAGCTTAAAATCAGGGAGGTAGAGATGCATTTCAAGTCACTCCTTAAAGCTAAAAACGTCAGTCGAAGAGAAGGGTACTCTACATCAAAGACCAACCCCAACATAATAACAATAGACTTGAAAGATGTACATAGAGCTATTAAATCTATTTTGGATTCGTCTCCGAGTCCTGATGGGGTACTTATCCGCACCATTAAATCCCTCGGAATAGCTCACATTATTACATTAATTACCGAATTGATTTTGAAATTTTCATACGTCCCAGAAATCCTGAGGGAGGGTCGTTCAGTTTTGATTTATAAGAGAAAAGGGTCCCCTGACGATATCTCATCATAGAAACCCATTACTATCTATCCCATGGTTCGGAGAGTAATAGAGAAGGTCATGGACCATGAGCTACGTAAGCAGGTGACATTCCACTCCTGCCAGAGGGGTTTTGTGATGGGTTTGCCAGGTTGTCATGTGAATGCGCGCCGAATAGACGCGGTACTTAAGAAAGCTAGAGAGAATGGAGACGATGCAGTGGCTGCATTTATCGACGTGACTGGCGCATTTGACAACATTGGAAACGAGCACGTCGTCGGGTCTCTAACAGGTAGGGGTGTTTCGTACGAGGTGTTCCACAAGGTAGGCCGCTCTCGCCCACACTTTTCAACCTGCCTATCGATCATTTATACGAGGACCTATGTGATCCCAAATTTGCTAACGAATTTGGATACAAATTGAGCGATGATCAGGACGGGTTAATATTAAGGGGGTTTGCGGACGATCAGGCCGTAACCGCCAACAGTGTAAAGGCCGCTGAGAGAATAATTGACGGTGTTCAGAAGTTATTCAGGGAAATCGGGCTGTCAATCAACCCCATGAAGAGTATCTCAATAATTCTGAAGAAGGTCTTATTGGAGAAGTCAAGATTACATTTGGAGAGTGGAGAATCGATTGAATCAATAGATGAAGGATTTGCGATGAAGTACCTGGGCTGTAGCTTCTCGGGCGAACTGGAGTTCAACGATAGTGCTGTAACCAGGTTGTCCCGTAACCTTGATAGATTGGTAGCGTCTAGCTTCCTCCTACCCGATAAAAAGCTTAATATTGTAAACCAATACGTTTTTCCGGCACTTACATACCCGCTGCTACGCTCGCCTTTAATTAAACTCAGTCCGACACTCCTTGAAAGTATAGATGTCATTATTCGCAGAAGCGTGAAGGCTATGATTGGGACCCCAGCAAGCCTACGTCTGCTATGTTATATGCCCCCTGACGTTTTCGGGGCTTAGGTTTACTCAGTTGTCAGCGGGAAGCACCACTTCAGCACTGGTCTATTGCCCAGAAACTAAATAGAGTTGAAGACGGGAAGTTCCAATCAGTGTTTGATTATGAAACGGAAACATCGGAGTGTGCTGGACGTCTAAGTCTAGAAGTTGTCAGCATGGAAGACACATATAGCATCAAGAAGGTCAGGCAATCCTTGCGAGAAAAATCTTTTGAAGATTGGAGTAAATGCAGATGGCATGGTATAGGTGTGATGCATTTCAAGGATAACCCCAAAGGAAACCAGTTCATATGCAATTGGAGAGTTCTCTCTGGATCAGAGTGGACTAATGCGATGAAGCTGAATATTAACTATGCTCCCCTTCGGGCGGTTCCGGGGGTCGGCGGTCAGACAATAACGGCAGGTGTTGGACCCAACTGTCGCAAATGCGATATGAGTACGAAACCCCAGCCTATGTATTGGGAAATTGTTCAACAACATGTCCCTTGTCACCCGCCGTCACCATAACGTGAAGAAGCGGATAGCGGAAATATTAAGCAATAATGGGAAATTTTCTAGTTTGTTTATATTCATTTATTTCTCTTATATTATTAATTGATTTGTTTTTCATTTCTACCACTCTTCACATTTCCCAACTTGGAAAAAATTTCCCCTCTCTGTTTTCTTTGCAAGCATACCTTACTCTAAAACCAATCAATAACCTTCTCAAACATTTAACTCTCCATTCATCCTTAACAGGCATCATATCTTTCTATTATTGTTAAATTGTTATATGTTTTAATTTTATCATACAATTCTTGATATCCATATTTTTGTTTTGTAGTTCCTGAGGAAGGACACGAAAGGTGTTCGAAACATCGAATAAACTTTTTTAAAAAATTAAAAGTTTCTTCTTTGACCCCAGCCAACTAATTTTTTACCTTGTTTAAAATATAAATTATTTTAATAAGCATAATAATATTATTTTATTTAGATTGACAATCACTTTGATGGACTGCTATTTACTTTATTTTTTTGTAAACATTAGTTTTAATTTTTTTTTTTTCGCGGAAAGAGAATAAGAGAGTGAAACAATAAAGAACTGCCCTCCTGATCGCTATAATACTTAGTGTAATTATGCTAGACACTCATAGAAAATGCAGCTAAAACTAAGAATTACTACAATTAATTGCCACTTTAAATTATCCGGACAACGTTGCTGGTTTAGAAATACATGCGACATGCTGAATATGCCGTTAGATGGACGTATTTTGTAGTGCAGTTTAATATTCCCCATATAAATACAAAGGTGATGTTTTATATTGGGGCTTTATGTATCTACCTAAAGTAGTTCATAGTTGAAATGATTACATTTTAGTCCAGAAGGCAACGCCATTAACACAAATAACATTTGAAACTTAACGTCAAAGATTCCAGTACTATCTGAAATTCAATTTTTTGTGGATAAATATTTCCAGTTAAAAAGGATAGTTACGTTTAGATCGGTGCAATTAGCATCCAAGTTTAAGGAAATTCGTTGTAGCTAGTTTCCGCCCAAAAAAATCCAAAATAAACTCGAAATACTTATTCTGTCTGTTAAGTCCTAGTCTGTTCAGTGGTTTGTTAAATCAAAGCCTTATTGCCATATCCGGTGAGATTTATATACGGAA
>JAAEAF010011248.1:0-14869 GCA_011037195.1 Triatoma infestans
TGAGGTGTTCTCAACTTTTTATTTTCCAAAATTGTACATGAGTTTTTAAGTTTGATATGTTTTGAAGATTATTTAATAGTTTTTTTATTTTTTTATGCCTTGAAAAAGACAATATATTTGTCGAAACGTTGGCAAGAATTAAAGTTTTCTTATTTTTTAAAAAGACCGAATCTCACAATCCTTTTCCTTCCTATTCAATAGCTATGGATCAGCGTACAATTCCTGAGCAGATAAAACGATGATGGCCCAGCTTCGTGGGAAAATGTTTGATAGCGATCTATCAGTACCAAACGATGCTCATTTGTGAAAAATAAACGGTAGTGATCCAGATTCCTGAGAAAATCTAATAAGCTATGTGTGGTGCTAATTATTACCCAAAATTGGTTAAAACACAACTTTTCAATCACTAACTTTATTAAACTAAAATATTTTAGCATTCCGCTACTGATCCTGATGGTGTGATCAGTATATTGGCATTAAATAAGCACAAAAAGTTAAAAAAATAAAATAAAAAATAAATAAAAAACTTTTCTCTATTTGATTTGAATTTTTTCCTCTTGTTTTTACTACAGTCTTTCGTACTGTATGAGAAAAATAATATTTGGTGAAAATATAAAATATATGAAAGAGGTATTTATAAAACTGATTACTGTCAGGGGTTACGGAGGTTTAGGAGCGACTTGAGATGAATTAGTTCTTGTGTGTGTGTGTGTGTTTGCGTTACAGTTCACAGTTATATATAATATGTGTGTGTATGCGTTGGTTGTGTGTATATATTTGTTCTGGCAGTAGTTTATTTGATCATGCTCTCAGAACTAACATCCCCCACCGCTCAGTCACCAAGATCTGCCTTTCACTACCTCTTCTAGCCGTTTTATACAGGTTTTTCCACTCTTTTCTCCAACATCCAACGTTAAACCTCCAAATTCTTCCCTCCCCCTTCAACCGGCCACCATTCTTCTGTGTGTGTGTGTGTGTGTGTGTGTGTTTTTTTTCTGCTTCTCTCCCAGTCTTTGTTCATCTGTGAGCAGCTCCACACTCTTTACAATTTATTTGATTCTATTATTTTTTTCAATTTTTGCCATGCCCAGTCTTAAGAAAACCATGTAATAAATGTCATTTCCATTTTATAAACGTCAATATTATTTACAATGCGAATTTACTTATTTATATGAACACTTAGTGAATTCAGGAAAAAAATTTAGAATAATTTCTAAGAAAATATTTGTACCCGTTCTCAGACGACAGGCCATTTTTTTACTTCTTAATCGTGGTGAATGTTAGTATTGAGATCATGTGAAATTTTCTAAATTAAAAATATTCACCGAAATTAGATATTTTGAGGTTCCGTGTAACAGCAATCAAAGAGAGATCAGCAACCAAAGACAGTAAGAGAAGAGAAACAAACCCAAGCACTCTCTCAGATTGGAGTGGGAGAAATTGTATAAATATAGTGACGGACAGACCATGGGAACACAGTTCGATACAGCTGAGGACAGTTCAATACATCCAATCATTACGTGTCATTACCCATTTACCACCCTACCTTAAACATTTCTCTATTTTAAAGTCCAGGCAGTCTGTGTCTCTTTATTAATATATTAGTTAAACTAGCTGCTACAGCATGAGCTAGTTTTCATCATCATTGCTAGCTTTCAACAACACTGGCTAGCTCTCAACAGCTTGATCACTAGCTTTCAGCATCAAAAGCTAGTCTACATTAACTTAGCTAGTTTCAGTAACCCAGGCTAGCTGCAACAAACTCGTAGCCAAACAAGATACGAAACGAGTCAAACGAGCTCACATATGAAAAATTTCTTCAGGAGAGCGGATGATATAACAGCAACCAAAGAGAGATCAGCAACCAAAGACAGTAAGAGAAGAGATACAAACCCAAGCACTCTCTCGGATTGGAGTAGGACAAACTGTATAAATATAGCGACGGACAGTCCATAAAAACACAGTTCAACACAGTTTGATACAGTTGAGGACAGTTCAGTACATCCAATCACTACGTGTCATTACCCAACCACTCATCTACCTTAAACATTTCTCTATTGTAAAGTCCAGGCAGTCTGTGTCTCTTTATTAATATATTAGTTAACCAGTGTTAATAAAGTCAATCTCATTTCATCAACCAGAGACAAATTCTCACCACCTAACTCATCCATTATATTCCGTGAATTAGAAAAAAATGTTCTTTAACCAATGCGTGTGTGTGTGTGTGTTTTTTTTTGTTTTTTTTGTTTAATTCACTTTATTCCATCATGCTCCCACTCAAAAGAGCACTACATGAAATTTAGAAATGATTATACAAGTTTAATATACATAATGTAGTTTTCATTGAATTTAACATATTTATGGACAAATTTAAATTATGAAAGTGGCTTCTATACTATTAGTAATCTAAATATATATAATACATAATATGTCATTGAGGAAATACAATTGCTCAATTAATACAAAGAAAAATCATTCAGAAACAATAATAATTACCATAATTACGCAATACTTAATGTCTTATTAGAAAACAATAAAAATGATAGTTTTTTTGTTACTGATTATCATATAAAAAATTGATATCTTTTTTGACAAATAGAGCCATACTCGCTCTGAGTCACCCACCTGCTGCATGAGTGACAGCCTCGCTGACTGCAGACATTCACATTCCCATAAAAGGCGATCAACAGTCTGAACTGAGAATCACATCGACAAGTTGCAGTTTGTAAAATAATGAATCTTGACATATTGTTGTTGTGGTTGGTTCTGCAGAGCTGGAAAGCATCAGAGACATTTTTCGCGAAGATAGGCGAACGCCCGAAACCGGTCGATGACCACAAAATGAAGCAGGCTACCACGGAAAATGTCTCTGAATCTTGACATATAACTAGCCATTTTACCATGTCCTGATAGAACCTGAGTTTACGCCATAGTGATACATTTTGGAGGCGGCTTTTTACAGTGGGAAGGAATTCCCTCTTAAGAGCCAGTGGTTGAATTATTCCAGCGCTATTCCCATGCTTCTACGCTGCACTGAAACTCTAACTGCTTCAATGCCCTTTTTGGGTTACTTGTTACAGACAATCGGTAGTTCAGTATCCTTTAAAGCTGCTTTTGCCAGATTACCAGCAATCCTCATTGCCGGTGATGCTACATGAGCTTTCACTCAAGAGAATAAAATCGTGTTTCTATCCCGCAGCCTACACAGTCTCGTCCTTATCATTTCAGTTAGGGGGGGGGAGTGGTTGTTACAATTTTGCAAACAGTCCAAGGTGATGCGACTATCTGTAGCTATTCTAATTTTCTCTCCCAAGAAGTTACTACACTCAACCCAGTCTAGAACTTTAAGAATGGCTAATTGCTAGAAGGCTCTAAGACGAAATCCTTCATGTACCACCACCTGGTCCTACCTTATAACAACGTACGCACAACCAACAAAGTTATCTACTTTACTCCTATCTGTGAATATGTCTGTTTGAATCCGTATCCGTAAATCCAAATGGATGGTTAGGAGTTTAGTGCGATGGGGATGGTTGCGAAGAAAATGTTGTCATTTATAATTCTGTAAACTCCAGTAAGACAAGGTCATGTGAGTGTTTCACACCAGATTTTATTTTATTTTATTTTTTTTTTCAGTTTTTCACAATTTCTCGAATCGGCTTCAACCATTTAATAATACTGATCAGAAACTGTTGTTTACGTCAAAATTTATTTATCTTCAGGTAAGAGATTAGCTCAGTGGTTATCGTACTGGACTCCCACGCGGAGATCCGGGTTCGAGTCCAGCTGTGCTGTCCTTAGATTTTCTCTTCCTAGGAGCTACTACAGCTCACTGTCCGGTGATGGACACTGGAGAAAAACACTGTCCGAATGCTGGCAGGGCATTGGAGAAGGCTCCGAGCGCCAATGACTTTAAATGTTGACGCGCTTTAAATTTTAAAAAAAGAACGAAAAAAAAATATATTTATCTTTATTGATCCAAATAACTTAAAATAAAATAAGGGAATAAGAGTGTTAAAGGTGCTCATATTTATTATTTACCTTTGAATCTAAATCGGATCATGAGTCAGCCTTAAGTAGACCAGACAAGAGGCCTAAAGTAAACTCTTTAATGGCTTCAAGTAGTGGCCATTACTGTAGAGTATTGTCATTGCAGTGAGAGGACAGTTGGGGCATAAAGAAACTGTATATAGAATAGAGATGATCGTCTCCAGCATCATTTGAAAGTTTATGAAGATAAAAGGTTATTGATCAGAAGTAACTTATACTCCAATAGGAATTTCATTTCATAAAGATCTTAATTTTCTTTTCTTTACCGCTGTAACGTAATATTATCTAATTTTCGACACTGAGTTTTCACCATAAACACTCACACAACTTTCTCTTACTCCAGCTTACAAAATTGTACCTCACAAATTTTATAGTTAGTATACCAAATTTAATGAAATTCGTCGGTGTTTTTTGTATAGAGAAAATCGCGAATACTAGAAAAAACTGTTCAGTAAAAACGCACTTCCGATTTACTAAGTTTCTTGAAATTCAGAATTTTAACAACCTATTATTTTTAATTGATGTGATGGTTGGTTCCGCTGAGTTGGAAAACATCAGAAACATTTTCCGTGATAGCCTGCATCTTTTGTAGTCATCGACCGGTTTCGAGCGTTCGCCCATCTTCAGGATGCGTTTGTCAGACAGTGTGTAAACAGAATTTGCTCTGTGCAAGTCTGTGTTATCACAGCCCGAAACCAGTCGATGACCACAAAATGAAGCAGGCTGTCACGGAAAATGTCTCTGATGGTTTTTAATTGATTTTGTTTGGATGGTAGTATTGTTTAATAAACTAAGATAGTACTTTAGAGGAAAACATAACCCCCCACCCCCGAAAACCCCCATAAATGACTTTACACGAAGAAATGTTACAAATAATAGTTGTTAGCTCTTTTATATGTGTAGTTCACATACTTCGTTTAAAGAAAATTATAATGGAGTTGATGAGGAGAGAAATTGGGATTGATTAATTGACCGAGATATGAAGACACTGTTATAATTTAGCTATAAGTTTATACTGACTGCACTGGACTTGTAATGATTTTGTAGAATAAAAGGTGGGAGTAGAGACATGACACGATGCGATGTATATGGTTGAGTCTGATAGATAGATATCTAGATAGATCTCTCACTGGCTTATATACCGGTTTTCCCTACTCTAGCCTCCTTAAGTCAGAGAGTACCAGAGAGGGCCTGCTTTCTCTCTCTTAATTCTCTCGTCTGACTGCTCTCTCTTGCTGATGTAATTCTCTCTTGCTATTACAAAATCGTTGAAGTCGTATTAGAGAAAATAGCAGAAAACTAAAAAATACTTTTCAGTAAAAACGCACTTTAGGTCATCCAATTTTCTCAAACTCCTAAATTTCAACAACATATTTAATTACAAATAATATTATCTAGATGATAGAATTGTGTACTGAATTGAAATAGCACTTTAGAGTAAAAAAAACCTAGCCCCACCCCTACTTTAAAAGTACCTTTACAATAATTTTCCTATAGAAATGTATCAAATTAAAAGTTGTAGATCTTTGTATGTGTGGTTGATATACCATGTTTAAAGAAAATCGCTGGACCTATTTTTAAGAAAATCACAAAAAAGCAAAAAAAAAAAGTAAAAAAATAAAAAAAATAAACACAATCATTCGTATTTGCGGTTGAGGAATTTTGACAGATATGTAATGACATGGAAAGTCATACGAATGTCAAAGTGGTTCCAGCCAGCTGCTATCTTAACAAAGGATGGCAGTAATAAAAAGATGTCCTAGTGTGCGACCTTGTGCGACCTTCGTAGTTTGCTGACCTTATTTAGGTCAGTGGCCAACCTTATCGGTGCTTGCTTTGATGTAAAGTATTGAAAAGGGCTTTGTTGTTTGTTTGGCCGGCATTGTCTTGAAGACGGCGGCCTGCTAGGTCGCTGGTTATAAATTGCTCTTTTATTACTGCCATCCTTTGTTAAGATAGCAGCTGGCTGGAACCACTTTGACATTGGTATGACTTTCCATGTCATTACAGATAGATAATACTGCCATGATAATCTAAACGGAATATCAATTTGGAAGTTTCTGATTTTTCTGTCTTTGTGTTAAGTACACACAGATCAGTTTCTAGCAACTACCTTTTTCGAACTCAGAGGATTTTAAACGTATACTTCGGGTGAAAATTCGTTATTGAAAATTTGATTAACTCGCAGTAAAAGAAAGTAAAAACACAAAAAATATAAAAGAAAATGTCTAATAAGGAAAAAAAATCGTATAAAATTAAAAAAAAAAAAAATGTTATTCAAAGGGTTGTGTGTAATTTATACATCTTTACCAGGCTTTTCTTTTTTAGCAATTTTATGTGATCATGTTTTAGCAATTTAATGGTTGAGAAAGTGGTCTGGAGCAGATTTACAGTTTCCAATTATTTAAAAAAATAATTTTGCCCAACTCAATATTGAAAAACACTTAAGTTTACAGTTTGAGATCGCGACAGTGGTTTGCTAAAAGCCGACGTTTTGCCTATGTTGCAATTAACCTCTTCAGGGTCTGGGATTCATATAACTCAATATTTGTTAAAAATATGTTAAATAAACCATATTTCAGATTGTCCCAAACGATATTTAGTCAGACATTTACCAAAGGTTTAACCTCCTAATGAATCACACCTCATTACATAATTTAGTCCAATAGCGAGGCTCAGTCTAGTCATGTAACTTCTGCCATATTGATGTCTCAAACATCATGTGTAATCTATACAATATTATAATGTAGTTTAAACTGATTTCAATAATATATTACGCTGATTACTATCCCTAATATCTATCATTACAAAATTGATTATAACATCAAATTTAATCGAAGTTTAATATTATATAATATACGGGTGTATAAAAAAAAAAAAAATGATCATTTTTCAATAAAAGAATCAATTTTTTATTAATTCTAAAATAAATCCAGCAATGTTTCAGCCAGCTGGGATCCCATTCCTTGGGTTTGAAATAAAAAAAAACTCCTGCACTTCATTTTAACTTCGGAGAAGTTATTCAGTTTTCATCCGCAAAGACCATGGACTGAAACAAATGATAGTCGGATGGACCTAGGTCTGGACTGTAGGGTGGGTGTAAAAGAAGTTCAATGCCATTAAGTGCTTCAATCCTTTCCTTTAGTCTGACCGGAGGATGTGTGGCTAAGCGTTATCTTCCTGGGAGAAAATGATGACGAAGTTGGGAGTGAAGGTCCGAAATTGATCGGGAACGAATTCATGATGAATTTAATCCTTCGTAGTTATAGAAAACGCAATTTGCTTTTTTGCACCAACTGGAACTGACATTTGTTCCATTTGTTTACGAACCACTCCTTGACCACCTGTCTCAGGATATTGCCAGTAAATTCACTTCTCATCACATATCATTGTTCTTTTAATGAAGCACATGCCAGATGGATATTTCAAGAGAACTTGGCAATTTTCCATTCTCCCGACGGCCTATTGAAAAATAAATTCATGCGACACTATACCCTACGTCTCTTTTTTACCTTTCCAATAGAATGGAGATGGCGGCTAATGGTGTCTTTCGACACTGCCAGTTCTGCAGCATATAGAACGAGTATTAGTGATTGGATTTGACTCGATAGGTTCCCATAAAGCATCATTAATGTCACATGATGGCCGCCCAGAACCTGTCTTTCTTTCTAAGGGCGTGACACCAGTATTAAGACCAACCAGTTTTGAGACCAATGCTGAGCAGTACGCTCATCAAAGTCATCTTCCCTTTCGAAGTCACATAGAGCACGCGTAGCTTCAGCAGCTGTGTGGTTTTTTCGAGTCATCAGTAACCTTCCAATTTCTCACTCCAAGTGGAAGTGCAGGCATCCTCAATGACCCCGTCCAACCAAAGCAATCTGGGCCTGCCAACCTTTCTGGTGCAGTCCAGTTTTCTCAGCATTAATTCTTTTGAGACCTCACTATACTAGCAATGTCCATCAGAGTTTTCCTGATCTTATAAATCTTACCATATCCGGTTCATGGTATGGTATTAGGTTTTGTCCAGTAGTGACGTTAAATTACTCGTATGTCAGTCACAGTTACGGTTTTCTAAAAAAGCTCACAATTGAACACTGAAACACTGTAGTGTCTAAAGATTAATATAATATCGTGATTCCACTGAACTATTTTAGTTAGAAAAACGGTCATTTGTTTAGATAAACCACATTAGAAAGTGTTGCGTCATCTTGCCAGATTGTGTCTGTATTGGTAACTTCCGCGCGCGCCCGCGTCGTCCGGCCAGACATCCTGTTTTTCCCCTTTTTAATTCTCTCCCGCCAATTCTCTGGTGCGTTAGCGCCTTCTCTCGCGTCTCCGGATGGTGGGTTCCCTCCCACAGCCACCCCTTTTCCTGTGGTTTGGCTCGCTTCACGTGCGTATATGTGTATTTGTTCTTTGCGTCATCATTTACTGCTTCATCATCAAATTTACCGCCTCCACGGGTGTATTGCGTTTACAACACAGGCCTTTCATCTCTGCCTCTAACCAGAGCTTCCGAGAGGTCTTATTCGCATCAACGAAAGCACGCTTCCGTACCGCTTCATTCACTAATTATCTTTTCCGCAACTTCCTTCATACACACCCATACACGAACATATTTACATATATACACAGCCTCCTTTATACCCTTTTTCGCTTCGTAGCGACTTTCACAGTTTCTCCGGCTCAGCATACGCTTCTCATTCATCATAACCGCATCTTCAGGGTAAGGTAATTAAAGATTTATTGCCTTTGTTAACTTTCATAATTGCGTGCTTCATTAAGCCCTCTAACGCTTCCGAGTTCACGCCTACGCGTGTACAGAAAGAGTGATTAAAGTTACATTTTAGATAGTCTCGGGATTATTTTTGCTTCACAATCCTTAAAGGATTGATTATCTAGGATTGTATAGGAATTGGGTGTTCGTGCGTATATGTGTATTTGTTCTCTACGTCATCATTTACTGCTTCATCATCAAATTTACCGCATCCACGGGTGTATTGCGTTTACAACACAGGCCTTTCATCTCTGCATCCAACCAGCTTCCGAGAGGTCATTCGCATATGCCTGACACTGGTTTTCTAAGATAAAAAAGTTACACAGAGCCCAATAATCAAGCTTCTTTAACTGAACAAACAGAAAAATGCAGTGCAAAATTTGCTTTATTTTATGTATTGATATTTCTTCATGCTTGTACAGTTTTGACTATTCGAGCTGATATAAACATCTTTTAAAATGACCGTGACTATATTAAGAGGTTGCAATTTCTGACCCCGGAATATTTCAAACAGTGATACGATCTACACCATAAGTCGATGTTCCTTGGTGTTTAGAAGCGATCTATATTGAAAATCTCACTGGATTATGGAGTAGCAAATTCTCTTTACTTTGAATTTAAAAATGTAAACTTAGCAAGAAATAATGGTATCCACATAAAATTACGACAAGAAACTAACAGTAAGTAACCCCTGTTTAATCACGAGAACCGGCAATACTATCTAGATTACGGTAATTAAATTTTAGAGACACATATATAAATATTCTATATTTTTGAAAACCCGACTTTACTTAATATGAAGATACCCCAAAATTAAATGAATATCTTCATATCACATAAATATCATCCAATATTGTATTCTCCCCCTGACAATATTTTTATTTTTATGGTTTACGCTAGAAGCACAGCTAGTATGTAATAAGGTCATAGTGGAGTGTTCTATTTCATGTATAATAGAAGGAACTTGATCCCTAGTATAATGCCTTTAAAGTGCCGTTATGCAGTTGTGAATAATAGTACAGAAGATGGTAGGTGTAATATCATGTCTGTAAATATCTGTCAGCCATGGGGGTCCATTTGTTTATTCCATTCATCTTATTCCATTACTCCTTTTACATTTTTTTTTTTACATTTTTTACTATTGTGAGAGAAAGTATTGTCTTACTTTCTCTTCCTACTGTAAGAGAAAATACTATGACCTTGCCAACTTTTTGCAAAATTGAGTTCCGATGGGAAATACATGTTTTGAGGTCCCCTACGTACAGAAACATTCATTTTTTTAGCGAATGGTATATGTATACGAGGCATGTCCAGTAAGTAAGTGTACTGAGGCTCTCACGGCCGGAGGGATTTTGTTTTCGACATGTTGGCTACACTGTCGTGTAGCCTGATTCCTCCCCTCCGCAACGAGACCGGTTCGAGGTCAGTACGTTGAGAACTGTCGACGCGACAATACGTTTCGTGAAAAATGTCAATCCAATCTCCCGCCAAGTGTGAAATATTCAAGGTCGGGCAAGAGTTTTTGAGACGCTACAAACTCCATGGAGATGATTTCTCCGCTCCATCATTACTGGAGATGAAACTTGGGTTGCACACTACACACCCTGAAACCAAAAGGCAGTCTCAACAGTGGCGTCACACCTCTTCACCCTCCGCCAAAAAGTTCAAAACCACAATTTCAGCCAAGAAAATCATGGCATCCGTGTTTTGGACTGTCAAGGCATAATTTTAATTGAATATATGCCTCAAGGGGAGACCATCAACTCTGCAAGATACTGTGAGACCCTAAAAAAAATTGCGGAGGGCGATTCAGAACAAAAGGAGAGGCATGCTGACAAAGGGAGTCTGCCTGCTGCACGACAATGCCAGACCACACACTGCTTGCCTCGTTTAAATGGGATGTCCTGAACCATCCCGCGCATTCCCCTGACCTAGCACCTTCAGATTACTATCTCTTTACCTCCCTGAAGCTGCACATGGGTGGAAAAAGGTTTTCAACCGACGAGGAGGTGAAGCGGGAGGTGGAGAATTGGACGAAGGGGTTGGCGGGAAACTACTTCGAGGAAGGCATCAAAAAATTAATATCCGGGTTCACCACCTGCATTGAGAGGAATGGTGACTATGTTGAAAAATAGCTTGCATATGTACTAATGTAACCAGGTAATTTTTTTGTTCAAATAAAAATTTTTGTAACCTACAAAAATTCAGTACACTTACTTACTGGACATGCCACGTATATATATGTGTGAGTGAATGAAGAAAGCACGCCCAAAAAAAAAAAAATAAATAAATAAAGGACAATCCTACATAAATAGAAGAAAGCAAGTAGTAACTGCTAAAATTACTAAAGATCGTTGAAAATTGCATAATCCCAATCCATGGGTCTGGTTGTCTCGATCAGTGAGTTCATCGATCAGCACATTGTAAATTCTGAGAACACTTTGAATGGTATAATCATGGAAAAAAAAAACGTCTTGCTATTTTCCAACATTGCTAATCCAATCACCCATTCATTCATATATTGTTTTCTCCTTTAATTTCCGGTAACTTTTTATTTTCCTTTTTTTTTTTTTACTCCTAGTAAGAGGAAGTATTATTGCTCGTGCTAGATTTTCAAAATTGAGTTTTCACCGGAAATATATGTTTTGAGGTCCCCTGAGTCCAAAAAAGTGGTTTTTAGCAAATGTTCTGTGTGTGTGTGTGTGTGTGTGTGTGTGTCTGTGTGTGCGTATGTATGTATGTGTGTTAACAGAATATCTAAAAAACGAAAAACCTGCTAGTAGCTCAACCTTGGTATTCCCTTTAGACACTATAACCACCGTATCACACACGAAGGTTTCGGGCAAAGTCCATCAACCGGATGTGCTATTTAACTGAATGTTTTTTTTTTTCAGTTTTTTGTGATTTTATTGAATACAAATCCAACGGTTCTGATCGTGTATACTATCTACACACATAAATACCTATCACTTTTAATTGTAACATTTACCCGAGACGATTGATTTTTTTGTGGGGATTGTGTTTTTCTTTAGAGTACCACTTCAGTGTAATATATGGTTTTTACCACCTACATTATCTTAATAAACAACAATAGAAGCATTAATGGAATTCCAAATTTAAAAAAAAAAAAGAATCTGGTGTAAAACACTCACACAACTTTCACTTACTCCAGTTTTCAAAATTTTAATTGACAAATTTTTATAGTTTGTGTACCAATTTTATGAAATCCTTGGAGTTCGTCGAAAACTGAAAAAAAAAAAAAGTTCAGTAAAAGCGCACTTTCGATTTACTTATTTTCTTGAAACTCGGAATTTTGGACATCTATTTATTCATAATTAATTTTGTTTGGATGGCAGGATTGTATAATCAATTATGATAGCACTTTAGAGGAAAACTAACCCCAAACCTTCTCTCAAAAGTGCCCTTAAATGAATTTTTTTCCAGAGAAATGTTTTAAATAAAAGTTGTAAATCTTTGGTTGTGTAATTGATATGCAAAGTTTAAGGAAAAATCGTCCAAGCCATTTTTGAGAAAATTGCAAAAAAGTAAAAAAAAAAAAATTAAAAAAAAAAATACCAGAAAACTGAAAAATTCATTTTAGTAAAAATCGCATTTCTGGTCATCCGACTTTTTTTCAAACTCGGAATTTCAACAACACATTTAATTCTAATTAATACTGTTTAGATGATAGAATTGTATAGTAAACTGAAATAGGACTTTAGTGGACAACCAACCACCCCTCTCCCCCCAAAAGTGCCCTTGAATGCATTTCAAGCGGATAAATGTTTCAAATAAAAATTGTAGATCTTTGTAAGTGTAGTTGATGTATTAAGTTTAAAGAAAATCGTTGGCTATTTTTGAGAAAACTGCAAAAAAGGGAAAAACAACACTCACACACACAGACCATTTGCTAAAAACCACTTTTTTTGGACTCAGGGACCTCAAAACGGATATTTCCGGTGAAAACTCGATATCGAAAATTTGACACGATTACAATACTTCCTCTTACTAGGAGTGAGAGAAAGTAAAAAAAATTGATAAACCGAAAGTGCGATTTAATAGAATAAAAAAAAAAAAAAAAACCTATGGCGCAACAGGACCAAGGCATGCTAGACGGCGATTTAAATAGGGGGACGTGTGGTAAGCACGCGTAGTTCCCACGCCGTTTAGTTCCGGCCTTTGCTACCTAGGGCGCTACTAACTGTAGCTTCTCACTTTATATCACGATGCAGGGTGAACACGGACTTTGCCCTCACGGGAATCGAATCCTGTGAATTCCTGCACGAAAGTGAGTGCGCTAGCCACTAGACCAACGCGTGAGGACATGATTTTACGGAATAAGTTTTTGAATTTCTTGGAATTTTTCACAAAAACGGTTTAAATTTACTACACAAGCTTTGTTTGTTTTGATATAGAGCGCTCCACATATAAAACCCGCTCTGGTATACAAGTCGAATTTCCATCACGCTGTTGAGTTGGGCGAATCTAACAAAAAAATATTGTAACATTTCTATTTTAATTTTAAAGAAAATTTCTTGATTAAATTGTATTATTAGTGTTATGTGATGGCAAGAAGAAGAAGAAGATATAATTTTTAAATAAATCTAAAAATTATAACTAGTGGTTGGAATTTGGAAAAGGATCCAGCCAGCCTCTATCTGCAGGTCAAGAACCGCGGCAAAACCCTTTCAAACAGGGGTCAATATACAGTCAAGAGAACCGCGGCAATACCCTTTCAAACAGGGGTCAATATACAGTCAAGAGAACCGCCGCAAATCCTTTTTGTATTTTCTTCATACAAGGGTCAATGTACACTCAAGAGGCCACCATCTGTTAACAAAGCGTCGCCACCCCGGCCAAAACAGCCTTTATTAACTACCGACCTCCCCTAGGGTCAATATACTACGAGAGATGTCTTAGTGTGGCACGTACTTACTCATTAGCTGATGTGTGAGTGATGCAAATATAAACGTCGACCCACTGGAGTTCGATCAGTTAAGTTCGAGTTATCAATCAGTTAAGTGCCAGTACGAAAGAAGTTCACATCAGATCAGCAGCACCATCACACATCGCGAGCGCGTCCCTATTTAAGGTTTTAACACTGCTGCTTTAATATTTTATATTCATTTCATAATTCTTATATTCATTTACAATTGTGCATCTTAGTTTTCTGTTTCGATACACCTTAAATTATTTGTTAAAATATAGTTTATTTTCATAAATTAGTAGTTCGTATTTCGAATACCAATTCTCTAATCTCTCTAACTAACAACACTTATTCCTCACTTCCACTTCCGGTATCCATAAAACGATACCAATACATTAGAAAGTCGTGTGAGTGTTTCATGCCATATTTTTTTTTTTTTATTAACATGGAATGGTCATACTTCCCATTAATTTTTGAAATTTATTGGTTATTTTTATGTAATTTGTTTAAATAATATAAGAATTAGTTAAATTTAATTAATTAAATAATATGAGATTTTTTTTTAAATTTAAAATCAAAATTCTCTTCATTAATTCTTTAAATTTGACAGAAAATTACCAATTAGTGTTGATTACAAATTACTTCCTTAAGATTATTAATCATTCCTTTTACAAATTGAGAAAAATTACTATTCTAGACGAGTCTCGTCACTGTGTCTGTAACTAGCTGCTAGCGTGCTGCTGTCTTCTAATCATTCATCTATTTTATTTTTTATTTTTTTTTTTCTTTCTTTAGCTTGGAGATGTTTTTCTTTTAAGAAGGCATTCTAATTAGATAAGATATCCTTTCAACTTTTTTCTTCTTTTAATGTCAGTAGTAATTATTGTGTTACGTTAATTAGAAAAAAAAAGTTAAGTCTTATATTGGGGTCCCTTCGTTAGGAAGAACAATTGCATTCATGACAGATTTTTTTAAAATTGTGTTAGCCACGGATATACTGAGTTACATGGAATATGAAACACTTTTCACTAATTACAATTAGTATACATTTATGTTCTGATCTTCGCTACAGATAGCGCCCAAAAATTAGTGCGCTACTGCACCCCCGATTATCT
>JAAEAF010011249.1:0-31468 GCA_011037195.1 Triatoma infestans
CCTTTCCTGCGACAACAGAATATCAACTCATGGTTACACCACTTACACCACCATTCAGTGCAGAGGACTTCATTAGACATGTTTCCTAAGTAGCTCAATTCCGATCGCAACACTTCCTCTTAGTGCTACAACAGAATATAAACTACATGGTATACACCACTTACACCACATTCAGTGCAGAGGGACTTCATTAGGCATGTTTCCTAAATAGCTCAATTCCGATCGCAACCCTTCCATATACTGCTACAACAGAATATAAACTACACGGTATACACCACTTACACCACATTCAGTGCAGAGGGACCTCATTAGACATGTTTCCTAAATAGCTCATTCCGATCGCAACACTTCCTTTTACTGCTGCAACAGAATATAAACTACATGGTATACACCACTTACACCACATTTCATGCAGAGTGACCTCATTAGACATTTTTCCTAAATACTCAATTCCGATCGCAACACTTCCTTTTAAACTGCTACACAAATATCTCGCTACATGGGTATAACACCACTTACACCACATGCAGTTCAGAGGGACCTCATTAGACATGTTTCCTAAATAGCTCAACTCCGATCGCATACTTTCTTTTACTGCTACAACAGAATATAAACAACATGGTATACACCACTTACAGCACATTCAGTGCAGAGGGACCTCATTAGACATGTTTCCTAAATAGCTCAATTCCGATCGCAACACTTCCTTTCACTGCTACAACAGAATATAAACTACATGGTATACACCACTTACACCACATTCAGTGCAGAGGGACCTCAATTGATATGTTTCCTAAATCGCTCAATTCCGATCGCAACACTTCCTTTCCTGCGACAACAGAATATAAACTACATGGTATACACCACTTACACCACATTCAGTGCAGAGGGACTTCATTAGACATGTTTCCTAAGTAGCTCAATTCCGATCGCAACACTTCCTCTTACTGCTACAACAGAATATAAACTACATGGTATACACCACTTACACCACATTCAGTGCAGAGGGACTTCATTAGGCATGTTTCCTAAATAGCTCAATTCCGATCGCAACCCTTCCATATACTGCTACAACAGAATATAAACTACACGGTATACACCACTTACACCACATTCAGTGCAGAGGGACCTCATTAGACATGTTTCCTAAATACCTCAATTCCGAGCGCAACACTTCCTTTCACTGCGACAACAGAATATAAACTACACGGTATACACCACTTACACCACATTCAGTGCAGAGGGACCTCATTAGACATGTTTCCTAAATAGCTCAATTCCGATAGCAACACTTCCTTTTACTGCTACCACAGAATATAAACTACATGGTATACACCACTTACACCACATTCAGTGCAGAGGGACCTCATTAGATATGTTTCCTAAATAGCTCAATTCCGAGTGCAACACTTCCTTCTACTGCTACCACAGAATATAAACTACATGGTATACACCACTTACACCACATTCAGTGCAGAGAGACCTCATTAGATATGTTTCCTAAATAGCTCAATTCCGATCGCAACACTTCCTTCTACTGCTACAACTGAATATAAACTACATGGTATACACCACTTACACCACATTCAGTGCAGAGGGACCTCATTAGACATGTTTTTTAAATAGCTCAATTCCGATCGCAACACTTCCTTTTACTGCTACAACAGAATATATACTACATGGTATACACCACTTACACCACATTCAGTGCAGAGGGACCTCATTAGATAAGTTTCCTAAATAGCTCAACTCCGATCGCAACACTTCCTTTTACTTCTACAGCAGAATATAAACTACATGGTGTACAACACTTACACCACATTCACTTACTGCCATTTGACCAATACTCCAATTGACCAATTTGACATAACTCCAATTGACCATTTGACATAACTCCAATTGTCCAATTTTATTAAACTTGGTATTTTTAGTAAAACTTCAATAGTTGGTCGAACCGTGTATGCTGATTGTTGTATTTTAACGGTGCAACTCTCCCAATATTTTTCTAAATAAAATTTGTGCAGCACATGAAGTAATAGGCCTATAAGTGTTGTCAAGTTTGAAGAAAATAATGAAGCTGTTTTCCAGAAAATCCTGAAAAAATGAAAAAAAACTAGCATTTCCGGTTGCGGTGTTTTGAGCGAAATCTTCATAGTATTTAAGAAGTAAATTAAGTTAGGACTTGCTGTGATTTTTAATTTTTGAGTCATTTTTTTGCATTCCAACGCGCTGACACACACCCGCGCGCACACACACACTCACACACCCACACACTCTTACACACATACAGTGTGTGGATCATCTTCTGTGGGACTGCATCTGCTTACTTCCCTCAAGAAGTGCTTTCATGCAGCGGGTAGTAACTCAGTCGGTGGATTGGTTGTCTGGCAAGTCGACTTTGCTTCAGCCTGAGTTCTTTGGGCACTTCATAATCGACATATTAAAAAATTCTTGAATGATTAGGAGGGAGATCAAAAAAAAAAATTAAAAAAAAAGAAGAAAAAAAAATAATTATAAATAGTGAAATATATTAGGGAGTGATATTGCATGTAAATAGAATGATAATAATAATAATGAACAGTTGATCCAAATTTCTCATAACTGAACATTTCACTGTTTCATTTTGGTGGTTTCAGTGTTTCAGTTTCATTTTAGTGGTTCGAACTTATATTTTTATATTATAATATAAATTGTTTTAAGTATTTTAAAATAGGAAAATATGTTGATGTATAAAGCTGTAATATGTACTTTGTAAATTTCACGTAGTGCTCTTTGAGCGGAGCATGATGAGAATAAATGATTGAAAAAAAAAAAAAAAAAACACATAAACACACTCACACACACACACACACACAGACTTACTTTTCGTTAGAAACATTTTTTCCTAATCGGAGACTCAAAAGTTCGATTTTGGAAGCATCTTGGGAAAAATTGTTCCTTTTACTGCCTGGAAAATGAAATAGTGAAAAGTGCCCACAAAAAAAAGTCGCAATCGCTCGTACTATAGTAATTCAATATAACCGCTTCCATCTTCAACAAAGACGAGCTTCTATTTCATAATTCTCCTATTTCTTCTCTCTCACTATATATAATCAATCATTAATCATGTTCAAATTACACAACGAAACAGTAAAAGTGCATAGAGCAACTGCATAAGCCTTTACTCAAATAAAACGCACCGAGTTCCTGGTCTTAGGATGTTGTCAGCACTGATGTAGCCGATTAAATGAGATTTTTGAGCCCTTACAATGAGCATATAACTAAGTTATGAGCTTGTAGAAACTAAAAGTGAGTGATTTTGTTGAATAAACTCAATTAACAGCTGAGATGAATCGTTTTGTACTCGATTCAATTGCAAGCACATAAGGTCAGCGTAATGTACAAGATAAGAAGCCTAATACATTTACCATTTCCCAGTACAATGGATAAAGGAAATTCAATTCTGTTTACTAGAGTCTTGTACCTTTAGTTCGACCGGCATGATCAACAACTACAGACGGAATTAGAGCAGCACTCCTATAAATGGTTATTTTCACGAAAAATGCGTAAACTAAAGTTTAATACACATAGAAAATATAAATATATTTAAAGTTTATTTAAAAAAAATTACCGTTCAAACTGTCCAAGAAAAAAAATGGTACAAAGAGTTGGAATGGGAAAGGAAGTGGCTAAAATTAACGTGATCTAAAAGATTTATAAAGACTCACTTGCGTGATGAGGCGTTTTTACACACGCCTAATAGGTATAACATCAACATGCAAGAAGCTTTTGATCTTCGACAATGATTGCTGGCGTTAAACATAATTCCAAATTTCCTTCTTTCTTCTTGCTATGGGCACGATGCAGTCCGGTCATTGGCGCCCGGAGCCTTTCAGTGCCCAGTCGGCCTGCGGACAGTGTTCTCTCGTTACAGACGACACTGTCCATCACCGGACAGTGAGCTGTAGGGGCTCCTAGGAAGAAAAAATCTAGGAGTAGCACAGCTAGACTCGAACCCGGTTCCTCCGCGTGGGAGTCCAGTATGCTAACCACTTAGCTATTCCCTTCCCTTTATCTGGTATTGTTGACAAGGTTATGTACAAAAGATATAACTCTGAAGGCAGGAGAGTAAAGCTATCCAATAAGTAAGGAATGACAATAACAACATCTATTTTTGCTTTGCATCATGATTCAGCTACTTCTCAAAACCGGAACAATTCATATCTGAGAGATTTTATGAAAATCAATCACCTGTCGCATTTTTACCATTTAGTATGGGATCCAGAGCTTGTTTCGGTTCCAGATTTGCATTGAAGAAAAATATTATTGGCCAGGCATAGCAGCCGACGTAGCGAGAGTAGCATATTTAACGAGATGCCCTACAGGTCTTGCAATGAAACCATCACAGCAAGGTCCTGCTGGATTGATGGGTGAACTGGGAGTAGCGGAGAGACCATGGAAAATTATCACAGCTTGATCGAGCTTACGAAAAAGAACAAAGAAGTTACAATCTTAGAAGAAGACCGGTAACTTTTAAGGAGGGACAATTGGACACACCCACAATCGGATGCATCTGCGTACTACTCTGGGAAATTAGCACCTCGCTTCGTACAAAGAAAAGTGAGGAAAAAATTTCATCGGCCGCTTATGAATTAGAAGATCCGGAAAACGGAAGCTTCGCTGGAGTATGGAGCGCGAAAGACTTTAAAGATCATCCAGGAGAAGTCTTATAATGAAAGGGGTTATATCCTGTACTTTCTTTTCTTGTCATATCTTAAACTTTCTCCTTATCCCAAACGATACAATAACAAAGTTTCTGTTATTTTGCTCCAGGAAGGTGGAGAGTTTGTGACGAATTTAGGTTAGAAAAAACAGAAAGTATGTTAAAGAAAAATAAATGAACAAAAGACAATGATGGTGCCATTAATTACTGAAAATTAGATAAATAAGATAACAAACAAAGTATGATTAATTGAATTGAATTGAAAAATAGATTAATAATAAATTCTGTTATTAAATTTGGTATGTGTAAATCAAAATAGTTTAAGAATAAATAATTAACTGAGTGTGAGGGGGCCAACAATTTTTAGAACAAAGAAGATGACACATCAGCGAGGCCGTGATGAGAAGAGGAGTGCGAGAAGGCGTGACTTTTGATCTGGAAAAAAAGAGCTCAAGTGTGGAATGAAAGTCTGAGATGAAGGCTTTCCTTTAGGGTTTTGTGAAATATTTCATATTCTGGGCTAATTTGGATTTCGGAAAAATTGGAGAAGAGAAGTAATACAATAGCCTTCCCAAAAAGGAACTTAGAACCCAAGAAGCACTTAGTTACAAGTACGATCGAACTCTTAATCAAGTGCATTTTTTATTTATAAAACTCCTGTCACAGAAACTTCATACGAACTTCATTCAGTCATTAATTTTTTTTTTTTTTAACTTCAGTTGTATTGATCTAACAGTGGCCACTAATGATTCACAAATTAAGTGCAAATAAGACAACCTAACGGAAATACTTTATAATTAGATTGTTCCGCAATTAAATATTATTTAATTGAAAGTGTAAATTTGATTTGATGTTAAGAAATTGAAGTAGAAAGAAAATTGCGTTTTGCCATTTTTTTTTTACTTATTTGTAAATTGATTTCTTTTTTTTTTTTTACTTTGCTTTCGTTCTTTTTAAACTGTGAGTTAAATATTTTATTTTGTTTATATATTTAAATTTGTTTTAAAGAAAGTAGATTATTTGGTGGATACAGAGCGCAGGCGGTGAGCTGCAGTAGATTGTTGAGTCAAAATAAAATCAGCATTGTCAAATTTGAGCCAGTTGTGTACAAGTAATGTGTTGGCCTCACGCCGCTCTAGCATCGTAGGTTCAAATCCAATCCCTGGCAACTTTAATACTTTCTTTTTTTCTTTTAAAACTTAGCTAATCATTTTTTTTTATTCTACTCTTCACACCTTATACTTTTTAATCATTGATTATTATTCCCCTCCTTTTACACTCTATGCTTTTAAGAGGGGTTTCGTCGTTTTCCCCTTTCTTTTATTAAAAAAAGCCGTAGCGCTCAACTTTTATCTCTATCTATGACAGACCCCCCTTCTCCAGCGAGAAAGCTTACACGTATTCTGTGTCCCGGAGGTTAAGGAGCATAACAGTTGGTATAAAATTAGGAAAGCATACAATTATAAGAATTTAGGTGGCTCACTGGATGATTATGCATTAGCTAAAGAAAGGCTGTGTTCAGAAGCTGAAAGTAATAGAGGTTCAAAACCAATTAGATCGCGAAGAGATAACAACTATTAAAAAACTGTTTACGGAATTAAAGAAATTGGATGATTCATTTATAAAATGAAGAAAGATTTTATAGGAAATTCGAGTGGGAATCAAAAGTCAGATAAATCCAAAAACATATGATGACCAAGGCAAAAAATCGGTGATTCAATGAAGAAACCCTGTTTTAAATGTGAAGCTCTCGGATGGCAAAACCGCTATCTCCTGAAACCGAATGTAGAAACAATTTATGAGACAAGAAAGCAAGTTAATCTAAATGAAGCTAAGTATGATAATGAAATAGATGAAGCGGAGTTGATTATTAACGTAGACAACAAATCTTTAAACTATAAAGCCCGGAGAAACTGAATTCATTGATTAAGATAAATGTATTTATTGATAATGAGATGAATGTAAAAGCTGTTTATGATAGCGGTTCATGTGGTTTATGTTAGTTTAGTAAATCAAAGAATTGTAGGTTTTAAAATCAAGTCTAATAAAAACAAAAATGCAAACAATCAATGGGTTAAATTTCTGTTCTGCCCGGCAAATATCTTTTTAAAAATTGGTTATCTGACAATAACCTAAACGCCTATGTGGTGAAGA
Source organism: Triatoma infestans (assembly GCA_011037195.1). Taxonomy (NCBI): domain Eukaryota; kingdom Metazoa; phylum Arthropoda; class Insecta; order Hemiptera; family Reduviidae; genus Triatoma; species Triatoma infestans. Next base: position 6,857 of record JAAEAF010011249.1, read on the forward strand.
ATAATCAATTTTTCAATGATCTACTACTAGGTCTTGACGCAATAACTAAGTTTAAGCTTATTCAAGATGATAAAATATATTACAAAGAACCGATAAAGATAAAATAATCAAATTACAAAATTTCGACAGTACGTCAAATTTAGTTTCTCTAAAAGAAGACAAAGAAGAAGATGGTCAATTTGAAGTAAATTTCCAAGAAAGAGAAGAATTTAAAACAAATTTTATCATATAAAATATAAGCATAAGAAAATTCAAATTTTACAATAATAGGGAAATATAAACATGTATATTGTTAAATTGACAATAAACATGTACTATATTGTTAAATTGTCGAATTTATCGAAATGATAAATTCGATCTAGGCAAAGTGAAATCCAGAGAAGCTGAAATCAGATTAAGAAAAGATGAATATGTTACCTTGTGGAAATAAATGTTCTATACCAGATGAGAAAGAGATTAAAACCCAAATTAAGAAGCTACTAGACGCAGACTTAATAGCGGAATCGGATTCAGCATCTCCAGCAACCCTTGCATATAATAAAGAAGATGGTCGCGGAACAAGACTCATTAATTAATTGGCTGTGCATTGATTTTAGAAATTTAAGAATACTGAATGTTATCCATTTCCAACTATAAACGATGTGATAGATAAAGTAGCAAACTGAAAATATTTTTTTGTCTTTGATATAAATTCTGCGTTCTGGTGTATTCCACTAAAAGAAAAAGGTCGAGAGAGGACGTCATTTATAACAAAATTCGATAAATTTATGTTTAAAGTTCTCCCTTTTGTACTTAAGAATTGTTCAAAGGATTCTATCAAACGCCATAAGGATAAAGGGTCTGAATAAATTTTTCATAAACTATATCGGCGATATTATTTTCTAAGACATGGAATGATCATATTGTCTAGTAAAAGCGAAGAAAATTGCACACTACTTCTACAAAATAACAAACTCAAAAGAAGATTATTCTAGATTTTCCACTCTAAGATCCAATGCAAATCACTGTCTAAATATTTGTATGAGCAATATATAATTCAGACTGAAAGCAATATTCAGACAAATCCAAAATAATTTTGGAGTTATATTAAGTCTACCTTACGGAAGAGGTGGGAAGTATAAAACAAGAATACGAAGATGCAAGATTCATCGTAATGGGAGACTACAATGCGACAACAGCAGAAGAAAATCCTGCAGATGAAAATAAATTTATAGTGAGAAGTAGTAAAGATAAGCATTTAAATACGGAAGGAAGCAAATTATTGAGTTTTTGTGAAGTATGTGAATTGTTTGTAATGAATGGTGTATGTGGAAAAGATAAAAAGTAGGTGAGTTCACGTATGTAAATGCTTTAGGTGCCAGTGTAATTGATTATATGATAGGCAGTGAAAACGTACTCAATAAGGTAACAGAATTTTATATTGATAATTTTCCTTCATCTTCGCATAGCATGCTGAAATTAGAATTCAGAATTCATATTTCAATAATAGATGTTTTGAAATAGAGCAGATTAATAAGTTTAAATGGGATAAACAATTTGAAAAGGAATTTTTTAATGTAATAAATAATCAAATAAGCGGGATAATTAAAATTGGCATTGAATGGGCTCTAAAACATAATGATGTCAATAATGCAGTTTCGAGTCTTAATACCTTAATTAGAATTGCAGGGAAAAATATGTTACAAAAAACGGTGAGCTATAATAAAAAAGGTGTTACAAATATGAAATGGTTTTCTAATGAATGTCTGCTATTGAAAAGAAAAGTAAATAATTTATATAGAAAATATAGAAATAATAGTAATAAGGAGTCCCAAAATGAATATGTAAAAGTTAGAAATAGGTATAGGAATATGATTAAAGAGGCAAAGAAGAAATATCAGGAGGCAAAGAGAGTAGAATTGATGAATGTTATGACGAGTGAAAATAGTAATAGTGTCTGGTCACACATAAAGAAAATTATTGGTAAAAAGACATATAATGATATGAGCGGGATAAGGGATAAAGAATGGATAAATTATTTTGAGGAGTTGTATGGTGGAGGGGAAATAAGGGAGAAATATGAAATTGATTTGAATAGTACAGAGGTAGCTATAACGGATTATGAGATAATTAAAGAAGAGGTAATATGGGCCGCTAAGAAATTGAAAAAGAAACTATCTTGTGGTATTGACGGATTTGTCAGCGAAATCTGGAATAAGGTTTCTACAGACCCAGAAATGGTCAAGGTACTAACGCTAATCTTTAATAAAATATTTGAGGGTTATGAATATCCGAAGAAATGGTTCACTGGGGTAATTTGTCCGATTTTAAAACCCAACAAAGGTAAGAATGAGGTGACGAGTTACAGAGGTGAAACACTATTGTGTACATTAAGTAAAATTTATTTAAAAATATTACATGCACGGATACAATCCTTCTTGAAAACAAACAACTTAATATCAATATACCAATTCGGATTCAGAGCAAAGTCAAGTACGATAGATGCTGTTTTTGTCCTTACCACTCTTATAAATAGATCTATAAATGTTAAGAGAAGAAAATTATATGTAGCTTTTATAGACCTAGAGAAAGCATTTGACAGGGTTGATAGATTTTACTTATGGGAAAGACTAGGAAAAATGGGATTTTCAAAGAAAATTATTGTGGCTCTAATGAATATCTATAAGTCGGTGAATAGCAAAGTCAGGATAAATACTGGCGAAGTAATTGGAAACATAGAAACAAATATAGGAGTACGGCAAGGATGTGTCCTATCAGCTACCTTATTCATTATATTTATGGATATCTTTGCAGAGATGCTGTCAGAGGTGGGTACACATGCCCCCAATGTAGGCGGAATCGATATACCACTCATTATGTTTGCTGATGATATTGTATTAATATCAGAATCCATAATAGGACTACAAAGAGCTTTAGACTGTCTGGGCAACTTCTGTGACAAATATGGTATGAAGGTAAATGTGCAAAAAACAAATATTATGGTTTTCAGTAAAGGATATAAACTAAAAAAAACTAAAAAATGGTATTACAAAGATAAAAAAGTAGAAATCACTAATGAAATTAAATATTTGGGATTTAAAATTAATAGAAATTATAAATGGAGCAAGCACGTTGAGATAACAAAATTGAAAGGGAAACTAGCATTGGGAAGATTTAAGAATTTAAAAAGGATACTGCCAGACTTATGTTGGAAGGAAAATTTAAAATATTTCAATGTTATGATTAATTCAATTATGATGTACGGGATTGAAATATGGGGTCTAGAACCAGAGATCAAACAGCTACAAATTGTCAAAAATGAGATGTGCAAATACTATTTAGGTGTACCCACAGCAACAGCTAATGCCGGGGTTTTATGGGAATTAGGTTGTAAAACGGTTTTAGCAGAGAGCATCCCCAGGATGTTTAAATATTATTGCCAATTGAAACAAAGCACAAAAGGGGAGTTAGTTTCAAAATGTTTTGAATATCAGTGTAATAATAACAATAGTAATAGCTGGGTAAAACAAGTGGAAAGTGAAATTAAAAGAATAGGTTTGGGATGGATAATTAGAGAGTCTACTTTACCTGTACATGTGCTGCACAAAATAGTGTCAAAAAGAATTAGAGATATTGAACGTCAGAATATTCATGCGGAAATGGAAAATAAGGTTTCATTAATTTTTTTGAGGGAGAATAAATTATATTATAACACCGAACCATATCTGAATATATTGAGTATAAGAGAAATAAAGGCAATGGCTTGGTTCAGACTTGGTGTATGGCGGCTAAAAAGTGAGAGGAAGGAATGTAAAAATAATGTGTGCATGCTGTGCGGAGATGAGGAGAGTTACAAACATATCATGTTTGATTGTAGAGTTCACGAAGAGAAAAGAGTTTTATTGAACAATATAATAACCCGCTGAAACAAAATAATTATAATCAATTGGAATTAAAAATGATTGCCAGGTTTCTAGTATTTTGTAGGCAAAATTATAAAGATATAAATTATGTACCATCAAACAGGATAGAAGAATAAAAAATAAATAAACAAATAAAATAAAATTGTTTGTATGTAATTAGATTGTTAAGAATTTTATAAGATACATTATATGGTAAATTGTATATTATATTATGTGATATGGAGAGAGCATATGTTGTAGTTGGGCAATTGTCAAGCAAAATTAAATATTAAGGTCGTATAGCTTTAAAGGCTCGACCGTTAAGTGTGTGTATAAATAAATAAATAAATAAATATTAAGTCTACCAAATCTAGCGTTGATATTCCAAATGAAATGTTTTTAAACAATCAGTCTTGTACAAAAGATGATGAAATTGCTGAGTTGTTTGCATCACATTTTTCTAGTGTATTTTCAAAAGATAAACCTTCCATTGCTGCTCTTAATCTGGCTTCTGCTTTACCTAGTAATATAAACTTTACACCCTTCCTTATCTCAATGTGTGATATCGAGAAAGCTATTAAACATTTAAATAAATATCACTCTGCAGGTCCTGATGGAGTTCCTCCTTGTCTATTATTGCGATACACACAACCTTTGTTAGTTCCTTTATTTTTATTGTTCAATAGTTCCCTCTCTAGGGCAATTTCCCTTACGTTGGAAATCCAGTTTTGAATTCCTATATTCAAAAATGGTTCCAGACAAGATGTACAAAATTATCGCCCTATCAGTATTTTAAGTACCATTCCTAAACTCTTCGAATCAATTGTTTACACTAAGCTAATGTCTTCAGTAAGGAATATAATCATACCTGAGCAACATGGCTTTCTCTCCAAAAAATCAGTTACCACGAACTTATTGTCTTATGTCCAGTTCATATTTAAATGTTTCGAAAAAGGTTCTCAAGTTGACTCTGTCTACACTGACTATTCCAAAGCTTTTGATAGTGTAAACCATACATTACTTCTTACTAAACTTAACTCTTTGGGCATTTATGGTGCAATGCTATGCTGGTTGCAAAATTATCTTACCTACCGTATTCAGACTGTTAAAGTAAAATCATTCCTTTCATTGCCTTATACCGTCCTTTCTGGAGTACCTCAAGGATCACATCTTGGTCCCTTATTGTTCCTGATTTTCATTAATGATGTTAAACTAGTTCTTCCAGATGTTAACATTCTACTTTTTGCTGATGACGTTAAACTATTTAGGGAAATCATAGATACTCGTGACAGCCAAGTTCTTCAGGATGCTGTTAACAGACTTTCTGTTTGGCCAACAAATAATCTTCTTAAATTAAATACCTCGAAATGCCAAGTAATTTCTTTTTTCAGATCACGCTCTTCTCTGCACTTTAAATATACTCTCAATGATACTCCTTTAAATCGTGATAATTCTGTGAGTGATCTTGGAATCTCCTTAGATTCTAGACTCTCCTTTAGCTCTCATATTGAAAAGATAGTCAGCAACAGTTACAAGATGTTGGGTTATGTCTTTAGGAATTCCACTTCTTTTAGAAATCCCTTCAGTATTTTAAGACTGTATTTGCATTTGGTTCGTCCACGACTTGAATTTGCTTCTCCAGTTTGGACTTAGTTTTATAAAATTCACATTGATGCTACTGAACGGGTTCAGCTAGGTTTCTTAGAAGGATTGCTAAAATGATGGGTTTATCAAGTGAAAGATTAACTTATTCTGATGTGTTGGATTCCCTTAATTTGAGTACTCTATCCTTCAGAAGGCGTAGAGCAGACCTTATTTTCTTCTTCAAACTTATAGATCATTATATAGATTGTCCTGAATCGCTGGGATTAATCGACTTCCATGTTCCTACAATAGACACTCGCTATAAACCTGTGTTTTTTAAATCTTATCATTCAACAAATTATTCCCAATCCTCTCCTATACCTAGACTTATGTCGCTTGGAAACAATATTTCTAATGAATATGATATCTTCCAGCCAGCATTAATGAAATTTATTGCATTTGCCAGCAGTAGTCATTAATTAGTTATTGCTAGATATTTGCATTTATAATAAATGGTTAAATTAGTTAAATACGCTCTCCCTTTTACCTAGTTTCTAATTGGTTATTCTTATTTATTAATTTCATAGTCTCATACACTTTTTACTATACTGTCTCTTATATTTGTATATGTTCTTGTTAGTTGTAATTGTATATATATTTGTATAATGTTTATATTTCTAATACTATTATTTTTATATTCATATTTTTTATATATTCCCAATTTTTTATTCTATGTTCTAGTCTAGTTTGTATTTTATATGTTCTATTTTCTATTCTTTTATATTTGTAGTTGGTCTATTTCTGGTATAGTGTTTGTTTTGTTTATGTGTTTGATAAGAAAATTATATAAATGGGGTGCAATCCCGTATGTATGTATAAATAAATAAATAAATAACATATTGAAAGACCGAAGCTTCAAACTAAAGATAGTTAACTGATATTTGCTATTAATTCAGTAAAGTATTTTGGTCACTTCATTCAAGAAAATAAAATATCACCAGCATATGAAAATTTAATTGCAATTAAGTATCTTAAGAGACCAACTGATAAATATGTCGTTCGAAGTATATTAGGTTCGATTAATTTTTATCTTTAATACACTGAAAACAGTGCGGAGAAGTTTGAACCATTTCGTAAATTATTAGGAAGGAATATAGAATTTAAATGGTCAAACTGATGTGAAAAGAGTTTCAATTTAATAACAGACATCTTGTGTTCCTCTCCAATTCTAGCAATTTATGACAAAGACAAAGATGTACACATTGAAAGAGACGCTTGTTACAAGGGTATAGGAGCAACTTCAACCACAAAGTGATGGAAGGTTACATCCGGTAGCCTATTTTTCAACAAAATTATCAGAAAAGAGGAAAATAATGGATATAATCCATTTAGAATGTAAGGCTATTAAAGATGTTATAAAATATTGGCAATATTATCTAATTGGTCCAGAATTTATGGTATGTAGGTATCATAGCTTTTAGAACCATCTAAAAACCAAGTCTAGAACAATGAGATACTAGGTGATTTAGTCAATTATCTATCCCAGTTCAATTTCAAGATTATTTATAAGAAAGGAAAAGACAAGGTTCTAGCAGATCTATTATCGAGAAAACCAGTTTCAGAATATTTTGAAAATGAAGATGCAATTAAAGTAGTCAATTTAATAGAACTAAGAGAAATAATACATGATCAAAAAGAAAATAGTAAAGAAATGAATTCCGCTAAGAAAACTGAAATACACCATAACATCACATTTAAGAAATTAAAGGGCAGATCTAGAGTATTTGTTTGAGTCTGATCAAACGGGTACATGATTATTATGGCCACATTGGTATTGTCCAACTAAGAGAAAGGATAAGGCCATTCTATTACTTTAAGTTAATTAGCAAATTTTGTAAGAGCTGTTCAATCTGCTTAGAAAATAAAGTAGCAGAAGCAGACCTATAGGTTTAATGTCAAAACTGGGTCCTGCTGTTGAACCAAACGAAATCATGTCCATCGATTCTGTTGGTGGTTTTGGAGGTAATAGGTCACCTAAGAAATTTATGCGCATTTTAGTCGATCATTTCACAAGATATGCCTGGATTTCTACTACAGTTGGTCAATCTGCAAAAAATTTTATAAAACTTATCGATCCAATAGCACAAAAGAATAAAATCAAAATCATCCTAGCTGACCAATATGCGGCTTGAATTCAGGAGAACTTGAAGGAGTATTTGAATAAGGTGAATATTAAGTTAATATTCACTTCTATAGATTGTCCACAGTCTAATGGACTTAATGAGAGACTAAATCAGACTTTAATAAACAGAATAAGATGTAAAATAAATAGTGATGATAAACGTGCTTGGTCAAGAATAGCAGAAGAATGTGTAAAAGAATGCAATAGAACAATTCGTAGTTCAACAAAATTCGAACCGGCATATTTACTCTTTGGAAACCAGTCAACTATTTCTCCAGTTGACATATTAATCAGAGTGATCTCGTTAAAAATAAAGAGGAAGCATTTCTGAATTCTATGAAGAGTTTTGGCACAAACAAATGTAGAGTAGACAAGAATCGAAGAGTTTATGAATCAGATCAGATCTACATTGAGAACGCAGAAAATTAATAACAAGGAAAACAGATAAAGTAAGAATTAGACCCTCTGCGATTTTGAAGAGAATTCACCATCAATTTATGAAGTTGAATGTGGAAAGAGAAAGAGGATATCGAACTGCTTTCACAGTAATAAGTTGTCACTTTATTCGTCTGAAAAAGTGACTGAGAGGGGGAGATGTAATTTCCAATATAGGTACTGTTGCGCTACTGATTATGTCAGCTGTGTTTATATTACCATATGTATAATGCAGAGTGAATTATATTTAATTTCTGTTATTTTACTTGGTTAATCATGTGTAATTTAATTATTTTTTCAGGCATGATTTACTTATATTTTTTGTTTCATTTAATTCATTGTATTCATATAATATTTATCTTTGTTTATTGTAATTCTTTTCAAAATAATAAAACCTATTGTTAAAAAACCTACAAAGTCACACTACTTAGTTAATCGATTCTCTTCAAATTTGGAATTCTATCAATGCTTCAGATGTGTCTTAATATTATGAAGGTAATAAAGTATTATACTTAAGTTGTACTTTAGAGGAAAGCATAACGTGAGATTCTGTTCCCCCAGAGCCCTCAAAAAATTAATTATCCCGGAAAAATGTATCAAATAAAAATGAAGGTGTTTATGTTTGAAGATAGAATAAGAAGTTCAAAGAAAATCGTGTCATTTTTGAGAAAGTCACGAAAAACTGAAAAACCATTCAAAAGATGCACTACCGGTTAATGTATTTTGCCCGAAATCTTCGAGTCTGCTACGATGGTAGTGCTTAAGCGGGATACTAAGTTTGAGCTTCCTACGACTTTTCGTTTTTCAGTTATTCTGTCAACACACGCACGCACACACACCACACACATACACATATATACCATTTCCTAAAAACATTTTTTTTTAATCCAGGGACCCCCAAACAAGTATCTCCTGTGAAAACTGAATTCGAATATCTGGTACGATCGGAATACTTTCTCTTACTAGGCGTAAGAGAAGTAAAAATGAGGAATTAAATAATAATTAAGGTAAAGTTTAGAACTGAGAACAGACATTTTGAAGTGAGAACAGACATTGGAAGTGGAGGCAGTTAAAGAGAAAAGGCCGCCGGCATAGGTATGATTCGCTAATATGGCGTGGAGGCCGCAGAGTTTGGGGGCAGGTGGCCGTCCTCTCTAGCCGTTAAGAACACTAAGAGATGCTGTGGAATTCAAAGTTGAAAAGTAATAATACCCTACAGTGAGTGGGGGAGACAGACAGAACTGCCCAAATCAATTTGCTTCCTAATACTTTTCGTCTATTTCGGCCCCCCCCCCCAGTTTCTCTACTGAAAATACTACTTCTTCACTTATTTCTTCTTTCCTTGCTTCATCTTTCTTCCTTTAATTTGAACGGGTACCACCTCCCCCTCTCACCCGCGGCTAGCTCAGATATTTAACAGAGTGCGCCCCATTCCAATGATTCCAACCACTAAACCTTCGCTCTTCAACTCTCATTTCTTCTTCTATATTTCCCAGCGTACTTTCCTTATTTCTTACGCCACCCTTGCGCCCCCCACCCACAGGCCGACCCTCTATTTAAAGAACGATACTAAAATATACAAAGAAACTCATCGACACCAATATCCGTACTCCCGGACATAACGAGAGAGCCCATTTATCTGTCCCGGTGTTCAAAAACTTTTCTTTAAATAGGGCAGATCTATTTTATTTTTAATTCAGCATTTCCAAATTATTTTGTCTTACTTTGGCGATCATCTCCAATTTTCGAAATTAGATTTCCATGGGAAATATATAATTGAGGTTCCTTGAAAACGAAAGTGCTTTAAGCGAATGATATGTATATTTCTGTGTGTATGTATGTGTGTTTGCATGTGTTTGTTTCTGTAAATGTTGAATGATCGATTATGTATAGAAACAATATTTCAAAACAAAAACCGCAGGAAGCTCAAACTTGAAATTCTGCCACCGTATCCCACCTAAACTTTCAAGTCCAAACTTGGTTAACCATATTGCTAATAAGTATATGAAATTAAGCTACCACCTCATATTACATTTAGGTACATTGAATTGTTTAAAGAAATCCGGAAGTCCTACTTTACGGATGAGCCTCTGAGGTTTTTAGGGGGAATTTCTTGGAAAATGGCTCCAACAATTTTCTTTAAATGTGGAATGCTAAGTGCACATAAATAAACCTTTTGTTAAGTGTAGGATTTTCTGGAAAAATTGATTATTGGCCGGTTCTGGGAAATGTAGCGAGTTAGACTTAACGTTAAACTGCTTAGGCGAGACAATTCAGGTAGATCTTTATAACAAAAAAAAACGTATAATGAAAACGTTTGGATTTAATAAAAAGTCAATGTTAGTAGAAAACTTGTCAATTAGAACGGAAATAATTTCTGCACGAGAGTTTCACAGACCCGATTTTTGTTTTATGTTTTGCCATTTCCTTATAATAGCTTTTATTTAAAAGAATTTCCCGACAAAACTTGATTTGATGAAGCCAGGATGAAAAGTGGAACAGTTTTGAAAGTAATAAAAGAAAAAAAAAGTGCGTACAGAGAACTGTACCTATTCAAGGATATATTAAAATTGCAATAACAGCAAAAGGAGCTCGATTAACTAATCTATCCTTCGGCGCATTCTCCTTGAGCCATGTAGTTATTATGTATTTATTAATTTACAATGCTCCTTCGTAACACAGAAATGATGTAGCAGCAATTTTACCATTCTACACCCTAAAACTGAACTTCTGATTGTCACACTTGCTACCATTATTGGCCTCTATCTGTACTGTGTTTGTCAAGCTCCACAATATTCATCTATATAGATTGCTTGATGAGCTGTTAACTTTCGCAAAAACTTCTCTTAGACACCTAATTCAATCCATATTAGATTTAAATATGGAGCGCCTATGTCTATACTAGCGGTCTTTTCCGTCTGATGCTCTTCAAATTCCCCAACATTTCAGCTCGTGTCACACCCCAAGTTTATAATCAATCAATAAAATAGATACAACCAACTTCACTTCCTAGACATAAAATTACCCTCATAAACATGAAAAACAAACCTATTATAATAACTGTAGTCACAAGTATACAATATACTGCTATATATTAGTTATACTGGACACTACAAGCCGATTGATTCACGAATACATTTTACGTTGATAATGGCTAAAATCTATTGTTATCTTAGTTGGCATTCATATGGAAGTATACCTTAAATGAGATTTGAACAACGCGATCTCAAATAAGGTGATCACTCAAGTTCTGTTCAGTCGATTTGATCCGTGAACAGGCCCTAGTGGGTCTAAGATTCTGTCCCTACAAGTCCTTCAAAAAGGGTGTAGGATATTCCTTAATAAAGACTATAGTATATACCTCGGCCCTTGCGTACTTTTTCAATGAGGCTGCAAAGTTATTTATCACCAATTTATTGATGGATGATTTGATAACGCTAGAGAAGATTTCTGGATTGAAGCGCCAAGACTAGGAATACCACTGCATTCCTGGTCAGCTGATCGAGATTCTACTTAAGTAGCAGCCCGAAGATTAGAGTTTCGACCAAGAGACGACCGAAGAACAATTCGTAACAGATGCGACATTTTTGTAAAACATGAAGCTAAATTTAATCAAAACATAATCAGAATTTTTCAGAATCCATTAAGTATAGTTTAGTAAACATAAAGTTAAATATCACAAACACATATTATAATATATCGGAGACTTTATTGTACACTTAATTAAGCAATGTAAACAAGATGGCTGGCTACAGGTACTTAGATATTATGAAGTGTACAAGCACCGGTGAGCTACTTACAATATATTTATTTTAGTAAGTTATTGTGTGTATACGAACACTCGAGTGTCCACTGTGCTGTGTGTATGTTAGTCAGCACAGGGTGTGTTAGTAAGAGTGTGAAAGAGGCTGCAGCCAATCAACACTTCTCCCTCATAGCTTTTCTTTATGATATCACTTATATAATAGTATATTCTACTAAATAAAGGATTTACACATTCTCTTATAAGAGGCTGAGAGAGCAGGTAATATTATAAAGCCGCCGGTGACGTAATTAGGTCACAATAATTAATTATTAGTTTTTGAAATTGAATTTTAGTTAATTTACATTATTATTTATTACTTGTGTGTGTGTGTGTGTGTTTAGATATTAGCGACCATATCAAGTATCAAGGTTTACTTGGTCGCCTACTTACAAATTACCAACAAAAATGATGACGGCCTTTAGATCAGCTGGTTAGTTTTTATTTTTTAAACAGATGACTCATTGTTATATTAATCAGGTTTTATTAATCAATTTTTATTAATTAATTACTCATGTGAATTTTAATCCAGTAAGGATTAAAGCCTAACATGGAGTTTCTTAAATTAAATATAGTTTTAATGGCTAATTTTTCAGAGAAAAAGGTAATTTAACAAACTTAACACACAAAGTTGAAAAATATATTTAAACAGCACTGCCCTGTCCATCTTCTTACTTCCGCAATAGAAAGAAAAAACGGTTAGTAATTTTATTTACAGTGCGAGAAGGCATTTGCCGAATTTTGAAATTGAGTTATCCAAATAATACCATAGTTAGACAGACCCTAATTGCAAAAATGAACTTAATAGTAAATATAGTTACATTGTGTAGGAGAATGAGAAGAAAATATGGGCAATGGATAAATATGAAGACGAAGAGTTTCATATAGCCAGACACTATGCCGAAGGTCTATTGCTACAGCTTTAGCCGATTACATCACCACAGCCAGCGGACTGAGAGAGGGAGAGAAAGTAACTGACCAAGATCTTCCTCTAAAAAGTTCATCTTTTCCAACAAAGTCGCCTGTATATCTTGTTGCACCCACCGCAACTCCATCATTCTTTCGCACTTATAAAATACGACATTATCAATTTCACCATGTCTTTATTTTCACCTTCAGCTTGATGCTTGTAAGAATTGTGCGGCTATTATTCGTCTTTGGATCCACTGTCGGCTGTTTTTAAAGCCGGACATACTAGATAATGGAAGGTCATCCTGAACGACCACCATTCATTGCTGATAATTCTGAAACTGTAGCGCGTGGTCTGCGATCACATTTCTTTCATCCACGATCTCCAGTTTAATCACTGATGAGTATGTACCCTCACTGATGAGATGGTCGCTTAAAATGGCCAACTGGGACAAATTCGCGAACGTGGCGGATTTTAGTTGCGTAGATTTCACGAAGAAGAGGAATACATCATAAAAGTTATAAATAATGTTGCAGAAGCCTTGGTGCCGAAAACGAGTACATATTTAAAAAAAAAATGAAAATCAAAATTGTAAAACAGCCATTAAGGAAAGGAAAAAAGCAATGAGACATTTTCACAGGCACCCATCGGAAGAAAACCTGGCTAGGTATAAGATCTTAAGGTCTAAAGCTAGGAAAATCATAAAAGAAAGTAGAAGAGTTTCCTGGCAAACATTTATACCAGATAGAAAGCAGTCTACACCTCAGCTGAAATCTGGGGAAGAACTAAAGAATTATAGGCGTTGGATCTAGCATTAGATTCATGGGCTTAATATAAATGGAATTATCTCAACGAACGACCTGGATAAAACTGAAGTACTAGCCAAAACATTTGCAATCATGTCAAGAACAGATAGATATTCCAGTATATTCTTGAAAGCAAAAGTGGGGGAAGAAAGTACAGAGATTAAATTTCTTGAACGGCCGTGTGACCATAGTTACAATAAACCCTTCAAATTTTGGGAATTAGAGCTGGTCTTACCAAAAGCAAAAAATACATCAGGATTGTAAAATAGAATGGATTCTACAAGAGAATTTGGGTGAAGGACAGTTCCCAAAAGCATAGAGCACTGCCATCACCATCCTAATATGGAAAAAAGGCAAAAATAGCGCTGAACCTACTTCGTATCTACCAAGTACATTAAACAGCTGCTTATGCCAAACACTTGAAAGAATGGTAAACAGACGATTAATAGGTATCTGGAATCGAAATTGATAAATAGCGCACAAACGGGATTCCGTCGAAATCGTAGTACAGTGGATGCCCAGGTTGTACTAGAAAATGCAATTCAAAACTTTTTGACAAAAGCATTATTTTATTGCAGTGTTATTTGATATAGAAAGGGCGTTCGACATGGTATGGAGGCATTCAATATTGGATCAACTGATCATTGGGATTTTAGGGGGAAATCTCCCAAAATTCATACAAAACTTTTTAAAAATTCGCAACTTTAAAGTACGTCTAAGAAATATCATCTTCCTACATCCAGAAAATGGAGTGCCACAAGGTAGTATTTTAAGTCCCGTTCTGTTTCTAATAGCTATTAATAGTGTAATGGCATGTCTGGAACCAACTGTTAGAGGCTTACTGTATGCAGATGACCTTGTAATATTTAGTAATTCTAGGCAGCTTATGCGGATCTTCAAAACGTTATAAAAAATTTAGAGGATTGGTCGGACAGAAACGACTTACATTTCTCCCCTAATAAAAGTAGCTGCGTACATTTTCCTAGATTTTGTAAAATATAGCCAGCGGCAAATTGAGATTTATATGGAAGAAGCAAACCTTGTTCTGAAAGGAGTGAAATACTTGGGAGTTACCTAGACAAGATTTAAAACAAAAATGCATCAAAAAACTAAATGCAGTTAAAGTTTTAAAGGGTACAGTCTGGGGACCCGATCGTACCAACATGTAGAATTTCTATAAGGCTTTTGTTCGAAGCAATTTGGATTATGGGTGCATAGTGTATGGTTCAGCAAAGGATTCTACATTATCAGCCCTGATTGCGTATATATTTACATGATCAGCCCTATACGCAATCAGGAAATAAGAATGTCATTAGGAGTTTTAAGGTCTAGCCCTTTAGTAAGCATCTTTGCTGAAAGTGGAGAATCTGCATTATACAGAAGAAGGGATATCCTAATGTAATTACGCGACAAGATTGTTATCCCTTCAAGATCACGTCGCCCATAAAAACATTTTCTTTCTTCCACTTCTGGAATCAGAAGCGGCCACACTAAGCCGCTAGGCGCACATTTTCAAAACTTCTGCTGGCAGAACAATATAGTTACGCCAATGTTGCTGGGCTCGCCGTCACAAGCGATTGAACCATGGAGCTAGACAGACCTGCAGTAGATTAAGCCTCAGGAGATATAGAAAAGAAAACACCCCGAGTTATATGAAGGGAAAATATTTTTAGAATTAGTCATTAATAAATATAATGAATACACAAGTATTTTGGATCCAAAATGAGAGACAATGTAGGGGCTGCGTTTGTAGCTGGCAGTGTTTCATATGAGTTTGCATTAATGACATGTCTAGGTTTTCACAGCAGAGCTGTATGCCATCAATAAAGCATCATTAGAAAGCAGAGAGAGAAAGTACATCATCTACACAGATTCAAGAAGTACGATGGATGCCATCTGACATAGACTTTAAAAACCCTCTAGTCCAGTTCATACATCAAAACATTTATTTATGCAAAAAAGTATCATTCACTTGGATTTCAGGGCACGCTGGAATTGAAAAGAACGAAGCCGCTGATAAAGCTGGGAAAAGTGCTGCTTTATCACCAAATAAAGAACAACTTAACATGTCGACATACTGGATGAAATCTATGAAAAAACATTTTCTCTAGCTGGATTAAAGAATGAAGGCGATTCCATCCACCAATAAACTGAGAAGTATAGAATCCTCAACAAAGAAATCGTGGAACATCTTGCCGAGAATCTCGGCGAGAAGAAATAGTACTCGCCAGGCTGCGTTAGTTGGCCATACTATGATAACACACGGTTATCTGTTTCGAGGAGAAAGGCAGCCAATGTGTGAAGTTTGTAACACTCCATTGACTGTTAAACATATTCTGGTAAAATGTAAGAAATATGAAGTAGCTCGAACGAATCTAAGGATATCTAATAGCATAAATGATGTATTGAAAGATGATTTAGATAATGTGAATAAAATTTTGCAATATTTAAAACAAATATTGCTATTCCAGCATATTGCTATTCCATCTGTATAATATGTCTATTTATAGAGAAAAGCATGGTTGGGTCGAGTATATAATATAATACATAATACGTATACATAATCCATACATAGTGTAACGAATTTAGGTTAGCAAAATAACAGAAACTATTCTAAAGAAAAATAATTGAACAAAAGACAATGGCTCCTGATAATCAAATAAATAACAAAAAACAAACAAGAAATAGGATAATTTGAATGTATAATTGAACTGAATTAATTATTTATTATATTATTAAATTTAATCGGTGTAAATAAAAATAGTTTGATAATAAATAAGTAATTGACTGTGAGGGGGCCAACAATTTTTAGAAATAAGAAGACACCAGCGCGGCCGTGCAGAGAAGAAGCAACAGCTAAAATTTTGAATTTAAAAAAAAAGAGAGCAGTTTAGAATAAGAATCTGAGGAGAAAGCATTCCTTTGTAGTTTTGTGAAATATTTTGCGTTCTGTGCTAATTTGAACTTCCGGAAAATTGGAGAAGAAAAGAAGTAATACCCGAAAGGGGATTTAAAGACGGAATCTATTAGCCTTCCCAAAAGGAACTTATAAGAAGCACTTATTTACAGGTACTATCGTACTATTTTGAAAATGTGAGTTTCCTATTAATAAAAGTTCTGTACAGAAACGTTGTAAGAACTTTATTACAGACATTCATTAATTTTTTTTTCCGAACTTCATTGATGTTGATCTAACAGAGGCCACTAAATATCTACACAATTGAGTGCACAATAATATATCCTACCGGAAACAAACACCTTATAATTAAATTGTTCAGTAATGAAATACCAGTTAAATTAACATTTATTACCATTTAAATAATATTTTTTTGAAAGTCAAAATTTGATTTGATGTTAAGAAATTAAAGTGGAAAGAAAATCGTTTTGCCATTTTTCTTTATGTTTGTAATACAACAAACTCTATAGTATTTACGGATTCTTAAATAAATAAGATTAGTTCTTTTTTCTGTATTTGTAAATTGATTTCGTTTTTCTTTCACCTTCGTTTTTTTGAACTGTGAATTAAAAAATCCTTTTAATTTATTTAATTTTGTTTTTAAGAAAATAGATTAGTTGGTGAATACAGAGCGCAGGCGGTGAGTCAAATCCCGAATCTTGCCAACTTAATTTTTTTTGTTTTTCAAATACCGAGCTAATCTTTTTTTTAATTCTAGTCTTCACTCCATATACTTTTTATTATTATTATTATTTTTTTTTTAATTTAAGGCGCTTCAACATCTATGGTCATTAGCGCCGGGAGCCTTCTCAGTGCACTGCCGGCCTCCGGTCAGTGTTCTCTCGTTACAGACAACACTGTCCATCACCGGACAGTGAGCTGTAGAGGCTCCTAGGAAGAAAAAATCTAAGGGTAGCACTGGACGGGATCTCCGCGTGGGAGTCCAATGCGCTAACCACTTAGCTAATCCCTCCCCTTATTATTAATATTATTTTCTTTTTTTACTCTATTGCTTTTTAGAGGGTTTCGTCGTTTCCCCTTTCTTTTACTAAAAACGCCGTGGTGCTCAACTTTTATCTCTCTATGACAGACTGTGCCCCGGAAGTTGAGGGGCGTAATAATAGGAAAAGTAGAATTAGAGGAATATCGCATATTCTACTCCATTGTGTACGTAGGATGTAGGAGTGAGAAGAAAGAATGTCAGATGTGGATGTAGAAAGATTTGTTAGGTTTTTTTTAATTTAGTACGGGAGTATTTATTAGAATGAATGAATTTATTAGCATGCAGGTGCTGATAGGTTAGAGTATAATTGAGATTAATGTGCGAGTGGTATACAGGGACCAATAATGCCGCTCAGGGGTGGCAAAAGTCTTGATTGCGTAATCTGTTTTCGCACTTGGCAGCCACTGAATTCTGGAGAGTGGGCCTTAAGCCGGAATGCGAGTATATTTCGCGAATGGGAAGTATGAATGTAGTGTGAATGAATAGGTTAGTAAGCTAGGTTAGAGCAAATTAAGGATAAGGACAGTAGGTGCAAAGGACCTCAGCTGTTGTGCACCTTAAAAAAAAAAAAAAGATATTATATTAACCAACAGCTGGAAAGCTGTGGCTCCTTGGCCACCTTACTGATGTTTTAAATATTCGTTTTTTACTTTCTCGAAATGCTGAAACGAAGTAAATTTTCGAAATTGAGTTTTCAGCGGAAATATATGTTTCGAAATTCCCTAAGTGCTGAAAAATGTTTTTAGGAAATGTTTCAACAAAATACACAACGTACGTGAGTGTGTGTGTAAGAGAGAGAGAGTGTGAAAGAGAGATGGAAGATATGAACATAAAATATCATAAACTAAAAATCTCAGGGAGATGACGCGTGGTATCCCGGACATCTACCACGAATGCATCCGGATTACGATGACATTACCGAATCCAGATGTGCGACATTAATGAATATTTTTCTTATTATTTTTGTGATTTCTATGAAAATGGCTTCAACAATTTGTCTTAAACTTGCTAAATTTAACTAAGTATACTTGTATAAGGACCTTCGAAACATTTTTCAAGAAAACCTGATTTTTGGAGGCCTGGGGAAGCTAATGGCTAAAATCTTTCTTAATTTTTTGTACGAGCTCAATATTTCGATATCGTACGTTAGACGACATAAATAATATCAAGTATCCTGAACATATGCTCAAGTATCCTGACTATCTCATGTTTCTGATTTTTTTATTATTTCCCCTCTCGAATTCAAGGATATCTCCCTCTCAAAATGTAGAATAAAATAAATACGAAAAAATTTAAAAAAAGAAAGAGGCTATAAACAATGTAGAAGGTTAGAGATACCGTTTATTAAGGGAGTCGGGTGGTATTGGTGTGAGTCAGTTAGTGTACGATCGAATAGGGGGCGGTGGGGTGAAACGAAAATGACCAATAAATCACTGATAGTGGCGCTCTGAGATCTAACGGCTACACCAGGAGATGGGCCTAGCGTTCCAAACGCGCAAATAACTGCTGCTAAAGCTGGTACACACTTGATAACTAACTCTTGAGTGTGCGTGAAGTAAGTGAAGCACTTCTCTGGTTTTATTTATGTCCCGTAAAGACAATAGGCGACTAACTATAGGAGAGAGAAAGAGTTCATACCAACATTTTTGGTCGCAAGAAGTAACGTACATCCTGTTGCAAGTACCTACAGCTTCTTCCGTTAACTAACAAATTCTTACTTCACACCGTCCCGGTAAATTTAAAAGAAGGTGGAAGGGAGAATTTAAAAAACATTGGCCGGTAACTCTCCTTAATTATCACGTTGTTTTTATTAAATCTAAAGTCTATTTACAGCGTCCTTAAATTTAGATTAAGAGGTAAAAACTACTTGCTAATAATTGTTTAGAACTGTAACAGACGATTTACAAAGCATAATTAACAAGTAGCGCACTAAAAGAGTCAGCGTAGGTTTAACCAAGACAGACTACGGGCATTAAATGTGATTAGATAGTGAGTCATAGGGCAGAACTACCATTCACCCCTAAAAATAGTGACTGTGCACTTCAGCCATAAACCATGGTCGCAGCACCTCACTATCAAACCAATCAATATTCAATTCATTTAAAAAACAATTATTTTGGTTTTAATCAATTACTTAAAATGTTTCAAATGAATGTGATATGCTTATATTACGTTTAGTAAACATTCCAAGTTACTATATTTTATTTAATTAAGTGACAAATTAGATAGATTTGAAGTGCTATCATACTTGATAATACAATTCTATCATCCAAACAAAATTAATTAGAAATAAATAGATGGCCAAATTTCTGAGTTTCAAGAAAATTAGTTAACCGAAAGTGCGCTTTTAATGAACAGGTTTTTCAGTTTCCGCGATTTTCATGAAATTTGGTACACTAACTATAAAATTTCTGAATTTTAATTTTGAGAACGGGAGTAACAGAAAGTTGTGTGAGGTATCTCAGCAGATGTTTTATATTTTTTATTTAATTACTAACCATGTAAAGGGCAAAAATCTGGAGATAATGGGATAGACCGGTGGACATTTTTTTATTATATAAATTCAATAACTAAATGAAAGAACAATAACAATAGAAGGGAGACTGATCTATCATAATACATGATAATGTATTTAGAAATTAAAATTATCTACAAGGAACGGTCTGTATGACATTGACTCTTTGAAGTACCCAATTAATGCGAACCAATTAGTACCGTTCAATAAATGCATCATTTCATTAACTGTTAGCACCTCCCTGATGAAATACTTTTTTCTAATAAAACTTAATACGGCATACATAAAATGGAATACATCTTCATTTGCAGTCAAATTACACATACTACATTTATAATTTCACTCCTGTATATAAGGCTTCAGTTTAAATCAAGCAGTTCCCCTCTGATCATTACTATAAGACCTTTTATGTAATATATCCAGGCCAATAATATAGTCAACATTAAACGATAATCTACGGTAGGTACTGTTAATCGCACTATTCATAAAACTCTTTCTATAATACTGCATCAAAGTATTCTGTAAGACATTAATTTCAGGTGAATGCACATTCAACCCAATATTACTGTCTAACTTATTAATCCAATCGCACAAATCCTTAAACCAAATAATGTTTTTATTAACTATTTCCAAAGCTAACTTTTTAACTAAGCGGCTATTGTAAAGTTCCAAAATATTTTTGAGAAATAGTGTAAATGTAAATACATGTAGTGGACAGGTTTGCGTTTCTAAATAGAGCATACAATTGGGTGTATTCTTTGTTAAACGAAATAATTTCTTTAAAACTGATCTCTGACCCCTTCTTTCTGTTGATTTATTCAGATTAAGCAACAAATTCCAGTTGTCGAAATTTTTAGAATTTCCATTTTCTTTACACTTACTTAAACAAATTGTATCTTCATCCATACGTATAGTAATTTTCTTCATACGAACATACCTGAGCATCTTCATACGAACATCTTTGTTTGTGACGACGATGCAGACAGCCCTACCTATGACGGACCGTTTTTGGTCCTAAACAGAACACAAAATACCTTTGTAATTTGAACCCATAAAATAAAAGAAAATGTGTCAACAATAGCATAAAGCTGCATTTCTTCTTGGTCAGTTTGGTTTCAAGTGCTTATTTGATCTCAAAATTTGTAGAATCCGAATTTTAATTGCCTGTAACTATTGTGTGAGTTTCAGCATTCTTCATCGAACCTTTGTGTAATTAATTAAAATAACTCCATTTCAAGGTGGATTAGGAATACATGCTCAGACAATTAAAATTCCCCACAAGAGATTAAACTCTTCACAGGGAGTGATTACCTGTAGGGATTTTTGAAGAGCACGCTTGATGATATTAAGGCAGGGCTGGCTCAGAAGGTGTTATCGACGCCAAAAGAATTAAGAGGAGGCAAGGTGAAAATTTAGTGGACACTGCTTCACTAGTGCTGACATTTAACAAGCCGAAACCACCATCCATAATCGAAGCTGCCTTTTACAAATTAAAAGTCCGCCCGTATGTGCCATCGCCCTTGCGATGTTTTAAATGCCAGCGATTTGGTCATACGTCGCAAAGATGCAAGGCAATTGAGAAGTTGTGTGTATGCGCAAAAATATCTCATGATGGAGAATGTACCCCACCCATCACATGTGTAAACTGTGGTGGTAAGCACACTGCAAAGTCAAATGGGTGTCCAATATTGCAAAAAGGAAAAGAGATCTAGAATATTAAAACGCTTAGCAACTGTCCTATCATGAGGCTAGGGCAATAGTTGAAAGCCAATATTTTGCAACCCCTGCAACATCTTTTGCCACAAAATTGAAAACTCCAGTATTGCAATTCGGAACGGGCTTATCCCCAGCCTTAAGGGCAACTCTAGATTATAAGGTGGGAGTTAACCCACCATCTTCAATCATTGCCTCCATGGAGGTGCCGCCAACCCCAAAGTTGGCAACAAAAAGTCCCCACAAGTGGGGAATTAAAAAACACGTTGGGTTTAATCCCACCAAAAACAATTCCCCTCGGAGGAGAACTGGCAGCTTGCTCCACCATCACGCCCCTCCCCGAGGAGAAAATGTCAAAAGAAACTGCCACAGCCCTCAAAGGTGCAAGGCAGTAAACTCAATAGGCCAATTGAAAGCCCTCGGGCATCCACTTCCGCTTATAACTTACGTCCCCTGCTCCGCCAGTGGCAAATGTTGGGGACGGACTTAGAAGCCTCTGAATCTGAAGGTGGTGATATTTCGGTTTGCCCCTCGACTCATAAGCGTAAATGCGGCCGAAAAGAAAACTTATAAAGAATGCTACGGATTAAGTAGTTGCTTATAAATACATCTATATCATACGTTTGTTACCATGAGTTTAAAACTTAATGGTGATTTCTTTTTTATGTCTAGTCTTACATATTACAATCATAATTATGACCTTTTTATAAACTCCGTCCACCATATTTTATCTGATTGTGTCGCAAATAATTTTATTTGGAAATGTCTTACCATGTAGTCGGATATACAGGGGAAAACGTAAATCTTCTTTTTGAATTCCTGTTGAAAATTAATTCTGCCAGAGGTGGTCACTATGTACTAGTTATATGACTGAATACATTATCCAATGGAATATGCGGGGTTTTATGAACAATGTTGAAGGCCTACGTCGACTAATCGCGGAATTTCGACCACTTAGCATGTGTCGGTTGAAGATATCATTGAAAATGCAAATTTATCTCCTCAATAGTGTTGCCAGCACTCATTTTAACGCGCACTGGGGTACTTTTAGCGCAATTGACCTGAGTGTAGCAACAAGCACATTAGCCGCCCGCCTGCAATGGACTACTGCCGATGAATTGTTCCATAGTGACCACTTCCCAATAATAGTGAAGAGTCCCATCTATAGATCAGAATTTATAGTTCGTAAGAAATTTGACATTAAAAGGGCGAACTGGCCTGCTTTTTCCGCTAGGATAGATGTGCCCGCACTAACAGGAGATACCACAATTGATGCTGCCATGTTTGGACAGGTTAGGGTACTAGCAGCTGAGGGTACTATACTGAAAGTAGGCGTAAGAATCTCAGGACCGCCAGTTCCTTGGTGGGACGCAGAATGTAAAATTGCAAACGCTGCAAAGACCAGGCCTTTAACAGACTTAAGAGATATCCTACAGCTGAAAATTTGATTAATTTTAAAATATTAAGGGCCAGAGAAAGATTTGCTATAAAGAAAGCAAAAAAGAGATGTGGAATAGAGTAAAAGCCCTTTTAGGTTGGCGAAATAATACTTCTATTCCCACAATCCTAACAAATAACATTATAATGACAGAGCCACAAAACGTGACTGAATGCCTTGCTATATACTTTTTCCAGGTATCAAGCACCCAGGCTTACTCTACTGAATTCATACAGCACAAAGCTGAGATTGAGCTCCAGCCATTAGATTTTAATACCGCTACTAATGAAATATATAATTCTCCGCTAACCATGCAAGAACTCGAAAAAGTACTAATGCAAGCTAGGGATACGGCAGCAGGTGCGGATGGCATCCCGTATGCAATACTAAGAAATCTAGGTATAGATAACAAAAAGTGCCTGCTCAACCCTGACAGTTGGCGAGAATCGCTTATTATTGCGGTTTCTAAAGAAGGGAATGACCCCAGTAACCCCTCAAGCTATAGGCCTGTATCGCTGACCTCCTGCTTGAGTAAAGTCCTCGAAGCTATAGTAAACTGCAGGTTAGTTTATATTCTTGAAACCAGGGGACTCTACAGCCAGTTTCAAGCAGGATTCCGCAGACATCGCTCTACGTTGGACCAGATGAGCCGCTTAGAAGCTTATGTTCAAAAGGCTTTTTTGCTTAGGCAACATGTACTGGCCGTGTTTTTCGATATTGAAAAAGCTTACGTTACTACGTGGAGGTATGCGATTCTGCGGAATGTCATGAGCGGGGATTAAGAGGCAAGCTGCCAAGGTTCCTCCAGGGTTTTCTGGAATTAAGGAGGTTCCGAGTACGTCTGGGGTCTGTCTTATCAAACCCTTATAATTTAGAAAACGGGATACCTCAGGGCTCAGTTTTGTCACCTTGTTCCTAGTGGCGGTTAATTGTTTAGCGGAAATTGTACAGGAAAATAGTTGCTGCAGAAAAAGATGAGGGGCGCTAATAACCAAGAAGTTGATGCGCCGAAAGAGAGAGAAAAAAACTATGATTAGTTTGCCATACAGTATCTCTACTGGGTTGGCAGGATTAATATTGGCTCGGAGTCCCAGAAGAATTTTGGTACTCAATTATCCGTTAGGTGGGCTTTCAGATTTGAGAACTCGGTGCCAACTTTCAATCTTCCCTAGTTTGTTGTTCAATCTTCCCGGTTGGGTCCACCGAGCTGGAAAGCATCAGAGATATTTTCCGTGATAGCCTGCTTCATTTTGTGGTCGACCGGTTTCGGGCGTTCGCCCATCATCAGTATGTTTTGATTCAATAGTACGATAGTCCTCTAAGAGGCTCTAAGAATTTTTAATGATTTTCAACGAGCTTTCGACTCAGTTTCGCATGGTAAATTATG
>JAAEAF010011250.1:0-29912 GCA_011037195.1 Triatoma infestans
AGGGGTGAAATGCATTTACGCACGCAGAGACAGAGACCCTGCTATGCCGGACTCCCAAATTAGACTACCGGCTAAAACACCCCCCTGCTGCTAGGCCTAGCCTGGATTCACTGTAGACCAGCATTACTTCAGAGCTAGGCCTCTGTCTTTACTCATTGGGTATCTCCTTCGGTGTTACCCTACTTGGCAGTCGTCCAGGTCCTGCTTCTTCCGCTGAAGAATGTCCCCGGCGTACCTAGCTACAGTCTGCCAGTTGGCCTCGCTGGCCAGCATAGCTTCAACTAGAGTATCTGGAGTCTGTTGCCCAATCACCGCGTCGAGATGACCTCTGAGCCGCTCCCACCGATCGCAGGAGAAAAATGTGTGGGAAGCATCGTCTTTACTGCCGGGGCAGTAAAGGCATTCCTCATCCTCTACCTTTCCCACCTTTTTCAGGTACGCCCTGAAATAGCCATGCCCACCCAGGATTGTGTGACGTAATAGTCCACTTCCCCATGTGGCCTCTTCGTCCATGGCTTTACCTCCCTAATCAACCTAGCGGTCCGAATAATAATAATAATAATAATAATAATAATAATAACTATGATACAGTACACAGAGACACATCAGCAAAAAACACTCATACACATGGCTAACAAAAGGTGACCTGCAACCAGAAACAGAAGGATTCAACATCGCAATACAAGACCAAGTAATAGCCACAAGAAACTACATCAAACACATAAGCAATAGTACCACTTTACAGAATGACCAATGCCGAAAATGTAAACAATTCCCGGAAACAATAGAACACATAACGAGCGGATGCAAACTGTTGGCAGCCACAGACTACACAGACAGACACACAATGCAGCTGCAAAGATATTACACCAAGAACTCGCACTAAAACATAACCTTATTACTGAACGGAACCCATACTACAAATACCACCCACAAACCGTTCTGGAAAACACAAACACAAAGCTCTACTGGGATACAACACTACGAACTGACCGCACGATAGATTACAACAGACCAGATATCACCCTAGTAAACAAAAATGAGAACACCACATACATGATAGACATATCCATCCCCAATGATAAAAACATCAAAACAAAAGAACAGGAAAAAATAGACAAATACACACCTCTCGCAATAGAAATAAAACAAATATGGAAGCAGAGCAAAATAACAATACTACCAATTATAATATCACCTACAGGAGTCACACCACACTCTTTCATCCGCAACATAGAAACACTAGAACTACACCAATACATACATCAACAGATACAGAAAGCTGTCATACTGAAAACTTGTAACACTGTACGGAAATTTCTGAACAACACGTGATACACAAGACACATCTAGCTTACTTGGTAGCAAAAGCAACCCGTAAGCAAGAGAATAACCCAGGTATCACCTGTGGAAAAAAAAAAAATAAAATAATAATAATAATAGAAAAGTTGCGATTTACTAGGAATAAGGGAAAGTAAAAAAAAAATATGTTGAATTAAAGAAAGCCTAAATATATTTTCGAGTTAGGTAATCAACAGAGTGGTCTTTGGATACTACATAATTTCAGTCAATCGTATTTGAAATTTTCAGTTAATCCGTGATTGTCTCTCAAAAACACTTTCAATATTTTTTAAATTGTTTTATTCTTGTTGGATGTATCTTAAATATAAAGATATTATTTCACTCAATCTCAAATATTAATTATTGAGAAATAAGTTTTTTAAAGGAGATTTGACGGATTATAATTGAGAAGGGTATGGGGAAAATGGGCCCTCAGATTACGTACATTGGGTGTTACTTATTATTGAATTTCTGTTATTGTCACTGTAACCATAGTCTCTTTTAATACCATTGTTTTTGGATGAGTTTGTACTACATTTAATAAAATTTTTATGAGTAAAATCATGTTAGATTTTCAAAAAAATTCTGGTATGAAACACTCACACAACGTTCTCTTCCCACTCCAATTCTCAAAAATTATATTTGACAAATTTTGTAGTAAGTATTACGAAATTTAATGAAATTCGCGGAAACTGAAAAAACTGTTTAGTAAAAGTGCATTTCCGGTTTAATAATTTCCTTGAAACTCGGAATTTTAGCTATCTATTTATTTCTAATTAATTTTGTTTGGATGATAGAATTGTATAATCAACTATGATAGCATTTTAGAGAAAAACATAACTCCACCCTTACCCCTAAAAGTGCCCTTAAATGAATTTTCCCAGAGAAATATTTTAAATCAAAGTTGTAGATCACATAGGAAGATTCAAGAAAATCGTCGGAGCCATATTTGAGAAAATCGCGAAAAAGTGAAAAAAAAAAAGTCATTTAGTAAAGTGGTAAACTAAACGCACTTCCGGTCATCTGATTTTTTTCAAACTCGGAATTTCAGCAATATATATTTAATTCTAATTAACATTATTTAGATGACAGAATTGTCTAATAAACTGAAATAGCACTTTAGAGGAAGCTATAACCCTACCCCTCCCCCAAAAGTACCCTTAAATGAATTTTTTCTGGAGAAATGTTTCAATTAAAAGTTGTAGCTCTTTATATGGGTAGTTGATCTAGTAAGTTTCAAGAAAATCGTTGGAGCCATTTTCGAGAAAATTGAAAAAAGTAAAAAAAAAAAACTAGTAAAGTGGGTACTTCCGGTTGAGGAATTTTGACAGATAATGTATTGTCAGATCCCATGGTGATACCTAAATGGAATATCAAGTTTCAATTTTTCTACGGTTTTTCGTTTTTGAGCTATGCTCTTCACATACATACACATATAGAGAGACCATTTTCAAAAATCATTTTTTTTTGGACTTAGGGGACCTCAAAACGTATATTTCCGGTGAAAACTGGATATTGAAAATTTGACACGATTACAATACTTCCTCGTACTAGGAAGGAGTAAGAAGAGAAAGTAAAAATGCAAATGTAATTACTATTAGCATTATAGGCCATTTTTTTTTTGTAATTAAATGTAATTAAATTCTATGTTCTGAGGCTATACCTTTCCGTTTCCATTTCATATAGCCTAGTACACTCGCAATTATTATCATTAACATTATTTGTTTTTCATACAGAAATAGTGCAGTAACAAAAACAGTATCACAGCCACTCAAATGATACCAAAAAGAAAAATAGCTGATCAAAGAAAAAAGCACACTTGCCGCCACCTACAGTTAGTTGATCTGTTGAAATAAAATTTGGGTCAACATATGCAGGAAGGAGTGGTCCGTTCATTTGAAATGTTCTGGGGAAAAAGAAACTATGGTTCATTCTATGGGTCCCTTTTCCCCAAGACTTCCTCACTAATAATAGTAATAATAATAATAATAATTACATGGTGATAGAATTGTATAATCAACTATGATAGCATTTTAGAGAAAAACATAACTCCACCCCTACCCCTAAAAGTGCCCTTACATGAATTTTCCCAGAGAAATGTTTTAAATCGAAGTTGTAGATCACATAGGAAGTTTCAAGAAAATCGTCGGAGCCATATTTGAGAAAATCGCAAAAAGTAAGAAAATCATTTAGTAAAGTGGGTAAAGTAAACGCACTTCCGGTCATCTGATTTTTTTCAGACTCGGAATTTCAACAATATATTTAATTCTAATTAACATTATTTAGATGACAGAATTGTCTAATAAACTGAAATAGCACTTTAGAGGAAGCCATAACCCTACCCCTCCCCCAAATGTACCCTTAAATGAATGTACCTTTAAATGAAAATCGTCTACGCGTGAGGCATTTGTTGTGTATTGAGTTTTAGCGCTAATAGCCATCGTCGCTGATGCGCTTAAAGAAAGAAAGAAAAAAAAAAATAATAATAATTACAACCCGTCATAAAATGTCCATATCAATAAATTGATTTGTATAATTTAATATCCAAAGTTTTTATAATTAATTAATCAGAAAATATTTTGTAACACTTATCGTTTTATCCCCGATACCTTGGATAGTCTAATTCCTTCTTTATCACAAATATTTAATTAATTGATTAGTATTATATATTTTATATTATTATATTTTATATATTTACATTAGATTATATATATTTTTTTTAAATATTTTACTTTAATTATTAAAAGAAATTATAATTCGAAAAACTTTTCATAATCTTACCTTTCAAATCGCCGAGACCATTTCCATCAGAATCTGCGAATGATTGTGTATAAATTTGATATAATACTTTACTATCGTACCACTCTAGACTGTTTACTATACATAATGATGCACAGAACAGAACAATACTAAAATAATTATAACTAGACATGATGATTATGATGATGATGATGATGATGATTGAATGAATACTGATGGAAAAATTCTTGTTGTTGAGGCAGTAGTATCTAATACGTGTATGGCTCACTTATTGTCTAGTAAAGAGCCCCCACCTATTATTATCAACTTTTATATATTATCCCTACCCCTTTTAAAAAAAAAAAATATTTTTAATAATAATTGACTTTTTTTTCTTATATCGATTATTATTGTTTTTTTTTATATATCCTATCTTGCCTTTTATTTGGTGTTTTTAATAAAAAAAAGATTAAGGGGGGGGAACACAAAATAAAATTTCATTTAAAATCTAAGTTATTCAGTTTCATTTCTATTTTAATTATATACATTAATTTCTTTATCTTTTTGTTTCTTTTAGTTTGTTTATTGTTTCATTTTCTTTTAATTTATCTCTTTTGATTTGTTAATAGCTAATTGTATTACATCTTAATATCGATTGATGAGACATGTAGATTCTATTCTGGTTGTTTCTATTTTGTACTTGTTTTTCTTATAATCCTATTAAAATGCTCATAAGGAAGCATTACAATATTCAAAATTAAGGATTTGATTTAGATTTGCAAATTTTTTTTTTATCTTTGTTATTTCATTTCTTGGGTTCCAATATCAGAATTCACCCATGGACGGGTTGATGAAAATATTTGGAAGGAGTTTATCAGACCTAAAAAATCTATAAGAGGGTTTTATTATTTGGGCGATTTTGCTAGATTTTATGAAATCGAGTAATCATCGGAAATACATGTTTTGAAAGTATCCGGAATACGAATAAAAAAAAAAAAATCTGGTGTGAAACACTCACACAACTTTCTTTTACTCCTGTTCTCAAAATTATAAATGACAAATTTTATAGTTTGTGTACCAAATATAACGCAATTCGTCGAAAACTGAAAAAAAAACTGTTCAGTAAAAGCGCACTTCCGGCTTATTAATTTCCATAAAACTTGGAATTTTGGCCATCTATTTATTTCTAATTAATTTTGTTTGCATGATAGAATTGCATAATCAACTATGATAGTACTTTAGAGAAAAACATAACCCCACCCCACCCCTAAAAGTGCCTTAAATGAATTTTCCCAGAGAAATGTTAAAGTAAAAGATGTAGATCTTTGCATGTTTAGTTTATATATGAAGTTTCAAGAAAATCGTCAGTGCCATTTTTGAGAAAATTGCGAAAAAGGGAAGAAATCTTTTAGTAAAGTGTTTAAAATAAACGCACTTCCGGTTTCGATTTTTTTCAAACTCGGAATTTCAACATATTTAATTCTAATTAACATTATTTAGATGACAGAATTAATCTAATAAACTGAAATAGCAGTTAAGATGAAAACCTAACACCCATCCCTCGCCTTAAATGAATTTTCCCAGAGAAATGTTTCAAATAAAAAGTTGTAGCTCTTTGTATGTGTAGTTGATATACCAAGTTTGAAGAAAATCGTCGGAGCTATTTTTGAGAAAATTGCAAAAACGTAAGAAAACCAACTAGTAAAGTAGTACTTCCGGTTGAGGAATTTTGACAGATAACGCAACGTCAGATCCCATGGTGATAAGCTAAACGTAATATCAAGTTTTAACTTTCTACGGTTTATCGTTTTTGAACTATGCTGTTCACATACGTACCATTTGCTAAAAACCACTTTTTTTTGTTGACCCAGGGGACCTCAAAACGGATATTTCCGGTGAAAATTCGATATCGAAAATTTGACACGATTATAATACTTCCTCTTACTAGGAGTAATAGAAAGTAAAAAATGTTTTAGGCTAATGGTCTCAGTGTGTGTTTTTTTTAAAAAACAGAATATCTCAAAAAACGAAAAATCGCGGAATGATCAAGAACTTGGTATTTCGTTTTAGGTACTAGCACCGTAATCAGACAAGAAGATTTCGGGACGAAATCCATCAATCGAAAAGTGCTACTTTACTGAATGGTTTAAAACATTTTTTCGTAATTTTATCGAAAAAAGGCTTTAATCATTTTTACTTTCTCTTACTCCTAAGTAAGAGGAAGTATTGTAATCGTGTCAAATTTTCGATATCGAGTTTTCACCGGAAATATCCGTTTTGAGGTGCCCTGAGTCCAAAAAAGTGCTTTTTAGAAAATGTCTGTCGGTTGTGTCCCCCCGGTGGGTGTGTGGTGTGTGTGTGTGTATGGTTGTATGTATGTAGGTATGTATGTATTGTGAAACAGGCAATAAGCTCAGAAACGAAAAAACAGTAGAGAAGTTGAAACTTGATATTCCGTTTAGGTACCACCATGGGATCTGACACTACGTTATCTGTCAAATTCCTCAACCGGAAGTACCACTTTACTAGTTGGATTTTTTACTTTTTTGCGATTTTCTCAAAAATGGCTCCCACGATTTTCTTTAAACTTGAAATATCAACCACATATTCAAAGAGCTACAAATTTTATTTGAAACATTTCTCCGGGAAAATGCAATGAAGGGCACTTTTGGGGGAGGGGTAGAGTTAGGTTTCCATCTAAAGTGCTATTTCAGTTTATTAGACAGTTCTGTCATCTAAATAATGTTAATTAGAATTAAATATGTTGTTGAAATTGCGAGTTTGAAAAAAATTGGATGACCGGAAGTGCGTTTACTTTACCACTTATTAAATGTTTATGCTCTTGTCGCAATTTTTGCTCAAAAACAAATGGCCTTCTGCGACGGATTTTTTTTTTTGAAACTAATATATAAAATAAACACCCCCTCCCCCCCCCCCCCCCCCCCCCCCCCCCCTCCTCCCCTGCAATGATCTACATCTTTTATTTCTAAAACAATTTCTTTCGGAAAATTTTTTAAGGCACTTCTTAGGGGGAGGCCCGGGGTGGGGTTATGTTTTCCTCTAAAGTACTATCATAGTTGATTATACCAATTCTATCATCCAAACAAAATTAATTAGAAATAAATAGAGGCCCAAAATTCCAAGTTTCAAGAAAATCAGTAAGCCGGAAGTGCGCTTTTACTGAACAGTTGTTTCAGTTTTCGACGAATTTTATAAAATTTGGTATACAAACTATAAAATTTGTCAATTATAATTTTTTGAGAACTGAAAGTAAGCGGGAAAAGTTGTGTGAGTGTTTCACACCAGAATTTTTTTTATTCAAAACTTGTATTCTATCTAACATACGGAATATTAATCATTTTTTATTGTGTAAATTATTCTCGGGAAAATTGATTTTTTGGCGGAATTTTGGGGGGGGGGGGGGGGAAATATACAGGGGTTAGCGTTATGCTTTCGTCTAAAATACCACTTTAATAATAATATATAGTTTTACGACCTACACAATATTGTAACGCAGCTGGTGGTGCCATCTAGGAGAGAAGACAGGTACCTAAGGTTCTCTTAGTGGCCGCAGGAAGCGCAGGCGGCGCTCTAGTCTTGGCTGGAACAGTCGAGAGAAGTCTGGAATGTTCTCTACTGGTATAAATAGAGGGACCACAGAGAGTTGGGAGAGTTTTTCAGTTACAAACGAAGTTACAAGTTTGTGAAAAGTGTACAAAAGTGAACAAAGTGAACTTTTGTGGTTTAAAGTGTGAAATAATTATTATTAAGTGTTGTATTTAGTAATTTACTGTGTATAGCAATAAATTGGTGTTTTCTTTATTGAAGTTTGGAGTATTTTATCTATACGAACCCACTTGAAACTAGTTGCAGTTGCTAGTTTAGTTGGAAAAACATTACAGTATTAATGTGCATTGGAAGCATTAATAGAATTTCAAATTTGAAGAAAATCGGCTAACCGGAAATGCAGTTTTTCAGAATAGGTTTGAGTTTTTTTTGGAATTTTCTTCGAAAACGGTTAGAACGATTATCTTTGTTGTGGTTGGTTCCGCAGAACTGGAAAGTATCAGAGATATTTTCCTTGATAACCTGCTTCTTTTGATGTTCATTGACCGGTTTCGGGCGTTCGCCCATCACCAGGATGTTTTTTATCAAAATAGTGTGATAACATAGACTTGCATAGAGCAAATTCAGTTAATACACTTATAGTGTAGCGTATGACCTGTTTGGCTATAACGGGTGCGATGAGAACGACACCGACGTTGGCACTGCAGATGTTGCTGGAGCTAACCCCTCTTCAGTATATGGTTGTGGATGAAGAGATCAAGGATTATCTCAGAATGACATGTAAGGGAGAATGGGTGAGAACTTTTCAGGGGGATCACACTAGCATCGAGGATGAAATTTAGCATGCAAACCAATTTCTGCTCTCTAAAATTGATGAGACGAGCAAGAAATGGGGATTTTAAAGGGATTATGAGATTAGCATTGGTAGTCTAGGGTTTTCGCTGTTACTAGGTTTCATGTATTCGGGAGGGCACCACTCTCACGGGATTGCCTGGGTGAGTTGAAGTTGAAGGCTATCTTGGACATTGCTGATTGACTTGTAGATTACCGGGGGAGATTAATTAGGGGAATGAATTGGGGGGAAACGGGAGGATAAAAGCCATATAGGCTTTGATCCCAAGCCAGTAGGCACCCAGTTCAATAATAATAATAATAATAATAACTGAATTTGCTCTGTGCAAGTCTATGTTATCAAACTGTTTTAACAGAAATATCCTGATGATGGGCGAACGCCTGAAACCGGTTGTTGACCACCAAAAGAGAAAATGTCTCTGACGATTTTCTTTGTTTTGACATAGCATGCTCCACATAAGACTACTCAGGTATATAAGTAAAATTCCCAACAACATTTTTATAGCCAGCCTAACTAAACATTGTAACGTTGCAATTTTAATGAAAATTTCTTGATTAAATTGTATTTATTGCAGAAAGAAAAAAAACTGTGTGAGTGTTTCACACCAGATCTTTTTTTTTTTTACTTTCTCTCCTAGTAAGAGGAAGTATTGTAATCGTGTCAAATTTTCGATATCGAGTTTTCACTGGAAGTACCCGTTTTGAGGTCCCCTGAGTCCAAAAAAGTGGTTTTTAGCAAATGGTCTGTGTGTGTGTGTATGTGAACAGCATAGCTCAAAAACGAAAAACCATAGAAAGTTGAAACTTGATATTCCGTTTAGGTATCACCATGGCATCTGACAGCAGGTCATCTGTCAAAATTCGTCAACCGGAAGTACCACATTATTTTTTATTTATTTACTATTTTGCGATTTTCTCAAAAATGGCTCCGACGATTTTCTTCAAACTTGGCATACCAACTACACATACAAAGAGCTACAGCTTTTATTTGTAACATTTCTCTGGGAAAATTCATTTAAGGGCACCTTTGGAGGAAGGGGGTTATGTTTTTCTCCAAAATGCTATCATAGTTGTTTATACAATTCTATCATCCAAACAGAATTAATTAGAAATAAATAGATGGCCAAAATTGCGAGTTTTAAGAAAATTAGTTAAAACCGGAAGTGCGCTTTTACCGGACAGTTTTTTCAGTTTTCGACGAATTTCATTAAATTTGGTACACTAACTATAAAATTTGTCAATTATAATTTTGAGGGCTGGAGTAAGAGAAAGTTGTGTGAGTGCTTCACACCAGATTTTTTTTATTATTGCTTAAGTCTTTCCGATACAATCCTTTTGACGTAAACAGATGTCAGATTTCTTTCTTACCATCCCATCCTCTCTGTCAGATCATCAAAACTTATATAAACTTCATACACGACTAGATAATGAAAAGAAAATACCAAATGCCATTTCTTATATGTCTGAGGTTAATAATTTTGACTATTGGTGAAGTAAGTTATGTAAGACTGAAATCAAAAGTCATTTGACCCAAATAATATTCCAATTAGGCTGAAAAGTACGCTAGCCTAATAGGAAGAATGTTGAGCAACAAATTGGGAGAAGGTTCTTTGGTCCATTACCAGTTTGTGAGTTGTCACTGGAAGTGGTATAGTTCCCACTTAACCCTGGTCCAATCAAGTCCCATACTTACCGTACTAGTCCCATAAACTGACTACCCTCAAAAGAAATTAACATTAATTTTTTATTTTACCATACTTCGACAATTTGACATCATATTCTGCGGCATCAATGAGGCATTTCTCTCTGTCACTCCAGCTCAATTCTCATCTTTTCTTCAAAGTATTCCATCCAAAAGGTTTTGGTTGGTTCTGCAGAGCTGGAAAGCATCAGAGATATTTTCCGTGATAGCCCTGCTTCCTTTTGTGGTCATCGACCGGTTTTGGGCGTTCGCCCATCATCAGGATGTTTTTTGTCAAACAGTGTGATAACATATACTTGCACAGAGCATATTTAGTTGATACACTAAATTACTTTGTTGATAAATTACTTGCTGTGTGCAAGTCTGTGTTAACACACCGTTTGACAAAAAAAACATCCTGAACGCTCGAAACCGCCCGATGACCACAAAAAAGAAGCAGGCTATCATGGAAAATATCTCTGATATATTCCATCCAGCCATGTATACTTGTTTTCCTTCCTCATAATCTGGTGTAACCATTTCGTGACTCGTGAAAGTTGATCTCTTGATCCACTTTTTCTCATTATTTCTTCATTCGAAATATTCCGCATATTTTAGCCAGTGGAATAGAACTTTTTTCCTATTTCGTTTATTGTTATAAACGTTTCCTATTTCCTTTATATAAAAGGTTTGTTAAAACATTTTTTTACCATAAAGTGATATATCTTACTCACTTTAATTGGTTGAAATAGATATTTTTAGGCTTCCGCGACCACTGTCATACAAAATATTTAGAGCTTTAGGTTGAGACGGCGTCAATGATATATTATAAACTGACGTTTCGCCCATATTGCAATAGGCTTCTTCAGGATAATGTTGATTTGAAGGCTAAATATTTGTCTACCATAGGGTAATAAAGCAATAAATCTTATGGATAAGTCCTTGCCCAATTATTACATAAGAAAGGTTGGGTCTGAGCAAAAAATATGGCTGCCTATGCTCAGAGAAAGAAGAGAAAAATAAAATATATATAACAAGTTTCCAGAACAAAATGAGATTACTACTTTGGTAAAAAAAAAAAGACAGTGGCAATCCAGTGATGCAAAATGGAGGGGAAAAATAGGGCCTTGCCTACTCTCTTACTTGTTGTATAGCTAACCACCCCTTTTTCTTGCCAGTGTTAATTTTTACCAATCAATTCAACATTACCCTGAAGAAGACTATTGCAATATGAGGCAAAACGTTAGTTTATAACAAACCACTTGACATGCTTTTAACCCAAAGACCTAAAAGTTTTGTATTAGTTCAAATTGTTGATACAACCAATTTTACGCTAATGAACCGCCGTTCTTAAAATTAATGGTAAGCATCTTGAAGGATTTTTTTTATTTGTATAAAACAAAGTGTATGTCTTTTTTTTTCTTTTTCATTTTTTTTTAAATGTTAATTAATTTATTATTATTATTATTATTTATTAGAGACTTTCATTTAAAACTGTTGAACGGTACACAATTTATGACTTTAATATACAACTGAAGGCACAATAGTGAATGACTTGTAAGTTAAAAAAAAAAAACAATTTTGGTTATACAAACAAAAAATTATTAAAAAAAAATAAAAATAAATAAAATAAAGTAAAAACTGAGAACTTACATTTACTATTATTATTATTATTATTATTATTTGTAAATATTTCCACACATAAAGCACATTTATATTTATTTAATAAAGATTTCTTTGCATATAAATTAGACAGAATAGTTGCTAATTAAAAAAAAAAAAAAACAATAAATTTTGAGACAATATAATATTATTAGGATATTTTTTAGGTGATTAAGGCAAT
Organism: Triatoma infestans; assembly: GCA_011037195.1. Taxonomy (NCBI): domain Eukaryota; kingdom Metazoa; phylum Arthropoda; class Insecta; order Hemiptera; family Reduviidae; genus Triatoma; species Triatoma infestans. Next base: position 12,024 of record JAAEAF010011250.1, read on the forward strand.
GATTGTGTCTTCAATGATTTTTTTAAAGAGGGGCACACAGACAAAAAGGGAAAGGGGGAAATCATTACGGCTATATCACAGATGAATTTTAAAAAGCATTGAAATTTGAATTATTTTTTTTCTCATTTAAATTACATATATTACATAAAAATAAAAAAGGTAAACATAAATTTACATAAAATTAATTAAAAAAAAAAAAAAATAATTATAATACAAATCACACATAGATATTTTCGCAACTGAAATTACATAAATAAAAACTAGAAAATTAAAAAAAAAAAAAAAAAATACAGTTTAATTTTTGTACACAATTTACAGAAATATTTAGCTGTGTATTTACAATATTATAATTTTAAATATAAGTTCCATTTTTTTTGTTTGTTTTGTATTAAATATTATATTACAATAATTACGTTAAAGATTATAATAAGTTTAATGTGCGTAGTATTATGATGCATATATTTCAGTTCATAATTTATTGTTTTGAAATTACACATTCATAGAATGTACATAGAGTATTAGTTAGCTAATACTGCTTTGTTTTTGTTTTACTTGTTTTTTTTTTTTCGAATGTGATTATTAATAAGCAGCCGTGGCACCATGTTGATGTGGCATGAAGCTATGATGGAAATGTGTGGGTGCTGTAGGCGCTGTGGCTGTATGATGATCATACCATTGTGGCGGTGGGCCGCCCAATTGCAGGCTACCATTATTACCACTTTGTACACCTGGTTCGGCCACGCTAATTGAACCAGCCGATGAACTGTTTGAATCTTCTGAATCGTAACCATGTGGCGGTGTTTTACCTCCTCCATGGACCTGAAATTTTTTAATCGCATTATTATTATTTTTTTTTTTACCATCTATCTCTGCAAAAATTTTTATTTCAAATTGATTTTTTGCGGGTTTTATGGCGTTAGCTAATTTTGGGTGCTTACTATCACTTTTAATTAAAGTATTTTTCTGAAAAAAAAAAATAATAAATTTTTTTTGCAGTGTTTTGGTGTAATTGTGAGTTAAGCTTAAACTGCAGCTATACGCTTTTCTAAGGTTTAAAGCAGAGGGAGCTCATTTAAGTAAACAAGTAAGTTCCTCATTAACCTATTAGTAATGCAAGCCTTATTAACCTATTAGTAATGCAAGTCTTATTAACCTATTAGTAATGCCTTAACTTATTAGTAATGCAAGTCCTATTAACCTATTAGTAATTCCAATCGTAATAACCTATTAGTAATGCAAGTTCTATTAACCTATTAGTAATGCAAGTCCTATTAACCTATTAGTAATGCAAGTCTTATTAACCTATTAGTAATGCAAGTCTTATTAACCTATTAGTAATGCCTTAACTTATTAGTAATGTAAGTCCTATTAACCTATTAGTCATGCAAGTTCTATTAACCTATTAGTAATGCCTTAACTTATTAGTAATGCAAGTCCTATTAACCTATTAGTAATTCCAATCCTAATAACCTATTAGTAATGCAAGTTCTATTAACCTATTAGTAATGCAAGTCCTATTAACCTATTAGTAATGCAAGTCTTATTAACCTATTAGTAATGCAAGTCTTATTAACCTATTAGTAATGCCTTAACTTATTAGTAATGTAAGTCCTATTAACCTATTAGTAATGCAAGTTCTATTAACCTATTAGTAATGCAAGTCCTATTAACCTATTAGTAGTGCAAGTCTTATTAACCTATTAGTAATGCAAGTCTTATTAACCTATTAGTAATGCAAGTCTTATCAACCTATTAGTAATGCAAGTCCAACTAAACGTTCAATAAACATTCCAAGTTTAAAGAGCATTTGTCAAAAAAAAAATTGTAATAATTGCTAATCCAATATAATAATTTAATTAGAGAAAGTTGTGACAGTTATCATACATCCAGATTTATTGCATAATACATTATATTAAAAAAAAAAATCGAACCCTTGTTGCAATGACCACTGTATGGCTAAGGCCTTCTAAGGCGATATTTGTTTGGGAAGGAATATTGTGATCAGCAAGAGTGGCCGCGTTCTATGTTGTTTAGTCTGGTAGCCTTCGCTACCAGATTCGCTAACTTTAGTGCCGCACATGTTATTTTTTTTTTGTTTATTTTTATTTTTATTTTCATGAAAAACACATGAGTGTCCAGATTGAGGAGAAGACGTCAGTGGTTTACAAGAAAACTGACCTTTTGCCTGTATTGCAATGAGCTTCTTCTCGGGATCGTTTCACCTTAAAAGCTAAAAATTCTTTGGCAGGAGGATAGTGGGATGGAAAACTTAGACCTCATCCACCTGCCAGCCAACTGTGGGCAACGAAGAGAAAATTAAGCCCCGCCCATCACCTAAAGCTAAGATAGTAGAGGGGCGTGGCACCCTCCTTTCTAGCAAGATTCATTGGCTCCATTAGCTTTTAAGGTGTAATGACTGTGAAGAAGCTCATTGCAATATAGATGAGACGTCGATTGAAACCACTGATGCGGCTCTAACCCGGAAACTCAAGTGTTTTTCAATATCCAGTATTTTATCCGTCGTAGCATGCTTATTTGTTTTTATTTCTGACCGGTTTCGAATTTTCATCTAAGTCAGAGCAAATTCACCAAGTTCCTATAGAGAGTTTACTTCAACGAAATGTTTCTGTTACACTCACATTTGTTGGTTGTATATAAGTGGAGAGCTTATAACCTCACCACATATATACAACCAACAAACCAACAAGTGTGAGTGTAACAGAAACATTACGTTGAAGTGAACTCTCTACACAAAACTTGGTGAATATGCTCTGACGATGGATGAAAATCCGAAACTAGTTACGAACAAAATCAATATGTATGCTACGACTGATAAAATAACGCATGTTATCCAGCATTGCGAACCTATCCACGTTTTTCAATATGCTCTTATGTCTGAGCAAAATACAGGACTAAAGTGAAAGAGAGAGAGAGCAGAATTTTTACTGCCTCTACGTTCATCGGGTACGGAAAACCCACTACTCTGGAATGGCATGGTAAGTCCAAGCTGGTGTCAGGAGGATGTGGTAAAACAGTAGGGCAGGTTCAGGATTTTCTTGTTCATGCCCGGGCCAGTGACCATTCTGGCCTTTAAGTAGGGGACTTGTTCCCTCTACGAAATGGTACCATGGGATCGTGAGTCAGCCCGGCGGAGTTCTGTCTCCGCGCTCACGAGTTGCGGAAAGGTTTCGTGGTGGTCGAGGATTCGCAGTGATGATGGTAGAGTCCCAATGTTTCTGTTTTGTGGGAGGAAGTTGGCTGGTTTGCCTTCGGGAATAGTTCCGCCTTCTTCCATTCCCTCACACCAACACATGCCTCTACGTTCACTTAATCCTTTAGCTAAACCGAAGTTCAGTCTTGGAATTCTGTTTTTTTGGTTACCATAAGGAAATCGAATAAGAAGATAAATTAAAATCCGGTAACCGAAAGTGTTTATTTTCTGTTTTGAATTTTTCGCGATTTTTTCAAAAGAAAAAGGCACCAATGGTTTTCTTTAAATTTTAAGCTTGAAATGGGATAATCCTACACTCTTATTTAAAACATTTTTCTCTAGAATTGATTTTAAGGAGTTCTAGGGGAGCTGCAATTTTAAGCTTCCTCTATAATTTTAATAAAATATACTTAATTAAAGTAATAAAGTATTCTGAGAATTTCGAGATAATTCGTAAACGGCTTCAAAGATATTCATTAAACTTGAAAGGCTAATTGCATAATATATATTAATTATACTTTAATTTGAAACATTTCTACCAGAATAGTTTATTTCCAATACTTTTTGAGGATCTATAATGTTAGACGTATCTCTAATCCGAACTATTTAGTTCTGTTTAGAAACGCTGCCTGGTGGCCAACAGTTGAACCCTTACTACTAGTAGGGTATGGTATGACACTTAAATTCCTTATTATCTTTTATACTTTCTACTTATTTAAAACAATAAAATTTTTTTTTTTTTTATTTACCTTCATATGTTTACGCAGTGAACTAGGATGTGTATATGATTTATCACAGCCGGATACTCTGCAATTGTATGGTTTATCTGACGTATGAACGTGTGAATGTTTCTTCCTATCTGAACTATTCGCAAATCGACGGTCACAGCCTTCAAATTCGCATTTAAAAGGTTTCTCACCTAAAACATAAAGAATATAAAAATAAAAAATTTGAAGATTTTTTTTTATTTTAATTTTGTTAGACAGAATTTTTAGTTGGTAGTCCTGTATAAATAATAGCGCAATTACTTTGATAACAAAAAAAAAGTATGATATTAAAAATAAAAGCAAATCAAGAAATACAGAGAAATATTGCGTTTTACCATAATAAATCTCTCTAAATAGCACAAAATTCAGATTTATCAAAATAAATAATTTTATTAAAAGAACCACTAATTATACTAATTTTATATATTTCTCGCCTTTGACTGCGTGTGGCACGAAGGTTTACTGCGGAAGCTCAAGGGTCTCCTACCCTGCACCTACTACCTTGTCCTGAAATCCTTTCTAAGTGATCGATTCTTCCAAGTCACCCAAGGCTCATCTACCTCCTCCATCTATCCCATCCTAGCCGGAGTGCTGCAGGGCAGCATCCTGGTACCCATCTTATACACAATTTATACTGCTGACATCCCCGTACATCCCAGCACTAGTATATTCACCTATGCTGATGATACAGCAATCCTATCACCTCACACCGATCCCGTTCTCTCCAGGCGCTCCTTGCAAATCCATCTTCACTCACTTGAATCCTGGTTAACCAAATGGAGAATAAAAATCAACCTTAATAAATCCCAATACATTGTTTTCACATTAAACAAAAAAGTACTCCCTCCCGTCTACCTGTTCAATATTCTTATTTCTCCCGCAGACCACGTTCGCTATCTTGGACTATACTTAGACAAGCGACTCACATGGAATCCCCATACGAGACTTCACCCTAAACCAACGCTTCAGACTTCTGGCTAGACTTCTTGACAAACGCTCTAAACTAACACTTCTGAACAAAAGACAGCTTTACATCTCACTGCTCGCTCCAATTTAGACATACGGACTAGAACTATACGGCACTGCTAAGCGTTCCAATCTCAACAGAATCCAAACCCTTCAGTCAAAAATCCTCCGTCGCATTGTCGACGCCCCTTTTTACGTCACCAACCGGCACCATCCACAACGACCTCAAGATCCCGTTTGTCAATGACCTCGCAAAATCCCGATACATCAAATTCCACAGTCACCTATCCCTCCATCCAAATCCTCTCGTCCAAGCCCTCTACTCAAACTCACTCCCAGGTAATCCCCAAAGACAGCTGAAGCGCCGTTGGCCCTGCGAACTCCTGGATAATTAATGTCAGTTATCACTGGATAACTGCCATTCATGACATTGCATAATATAGTATTCCTTCTATCATATTTACTTGTTGTATATATGCATATAATGTAAATATTCAATAAAAAAGTAAAAAAATATATATTTCTCTAATTGGTGTAAGAAAATGTGTTGCTTCTTGATAGAAATTTCGATATTATGCATTCACCGGAAATAAATATTTCAAGATATCTTGAGAATTAAAAAGTAAAAATTATTTATATAATTATTCTAAAAATTGCATTTTTTTAAAGAAATTCTCTATAAATATTGCTTCTGTTAAAGATTTCATAAAAAAACTAAATTTATTAGGTTAATTTCTATGTGACCTAATATACTTATAGTATCGTATTTTGACAAATAGGGTAAAGCTAGGAGAGATGACGCACATTTCAAAGTTATGCTCTGATCAAAATATAGGAGATATATTAAAGAGGTAATGCTTATAAAACATATGTCAACTACTATTATCTACAAAAAAATTTGTCGATAATTTGTCTCAAAATAAAGACATTATCATTTATTCCAGAAACAAAATACAAATATATTGCATTTGGCCGTCTCTCCTACTCATGTAGGATAGATGACGCACCATAGGTAGGAGACCTCTCCTCTGTGAAAATAACATGTCTGTTCGACATGAAACTTGGCAAACACTGTGTCTACGAGCCCAAATTTAACGACAGCAGGAAATCTTTCATTTCAATTGCAATTAATAAGTATATACAAATTTATTAATGCGTTATTAAAATTCAGGTGTTCACCAGATATAGTTGATGCGTATAAATGTTCGTAGAACACAGAAGAACATACAAAATAACTGAAGAATTTTGCAATATGTTCGCTTCTGATCTCTCTATCCTTCGACTAACTTCCATGACGCCACGTGGTGGCAAACAAGAGAAGTAAAGCCTGCGTTTTCTCTCCTACCCTCGTCATCTCTCCTAGCTTTACCCTATAATCGTTAAGATTAATCAAAAATATTATTATTTATTTATTTTATTTTTTTGATTGTTACACCAGCGTTATCTACGCTATAAGTAACACTGATAGCACTGCACTTACATAAACATGCACGCACTCGCGCACACGCATTCTCCGAGGGGAGAAGCTACCCAGCGGTAGCACTCCCTATAAGCTGAGCTAAATGCTCTCATCGCTTGAAGAAAGAAAATCGCGAGGCCACTGGCGTTTTAAACGCCTGGGAGGGTTATCGGGAATAGTGCGGGAGGATAGGTGACGGACTAAAGGATTAGAATGGGACTGCAGGGATTGATGAAATTTTTTATATCGGGTTCGGGCGACTAGATTAACGAAAGGGATTTCAAGGTCTCTATGGATGGTTAGGTTGGAAACATAGTATGGAGTGTTAACGATGGTGCGAAGGATTTTGGATTGAAGGGATTGTAGTCTTTGGAGGTTGGAACGTTTTGTTGAACCCCAATCAATCAAAAATATTAAATCTGTTATTTTATCCGTTGTAGCATGCATATTTATATTGTTCCTGACCGGTTTCTGATTTTCATCCATCGTCAGAGCAACTCTCTCTCTGTTAATGTAACAGAAACATTAAGTTGAACTCTCTACACGAACTTGGTGAATTTGCTCTGACGATGGAAGAAAATCCGAAACCGGACAAGAAAATTATAAATATGCTGCTACGACTGATAGAATATCAGATGTTATCCAGCATTGCGGACCCATCCAAATATTCAAAAATATCAAAGCTTATTCATTTTTTCAGAGCTTCGTATAAAGTCGCCATATTCGAATAATTATGGCATCTTACCCGACGATCCAACTCCTCGCACAGATGCTCTATAAGACTTAGGTCGGCACTTAGACTTGGCCACTCCTTGATTTTTTTTTTTCAGGTTTCATGAAGTCGCTCACGTGCTTGATCTTGTGCTTCGGATTTTTATCAAATGTCATATTTTCTTTAGCGTACGGTAACATTTGTTTGTCTAATATCTCATTATAAATGAATCACTACATATTCCCTTCAATTCGATTTAACTTGGTCCCCAACACCGTTGCGAGAAAAATATCCCTAAACCATAACGTTGCCGCCATCATGTTTCATAGAATACAATAAAGTGAATAAAGAAGTTAAACCCTTGTCACTTTAAAATAACTGCCGACATATTGACAGTTAAGATACACAAATTTCTTTTATATAGTGTTTACATGAAAGACAAGATAATAAAAAATTTCTTCTTGTCAAAATACGTACTTTTGAGCGCTACTGTATACAATAACAAACTTTTTGCAAAAAATATTTTTATACAATTTCTTGCTATAATCCCCCCCCCCCCAAGCTTCTTTGTGTGATATAGGAGAAATTGGCTGAAATGTGATCGACAAATTCTTGGAGTAACAAAATTCTTAAGAATTGTGCCGATATGCGTTTTATTTTTTTTTTATTTTCTTTTATTCCTATCAACATTGTGATTATGCCAAATTTTCGAAATTGAGTTTTCTCCCGTAAATACCTGTTTTGTGGTCCCTAAAGTACGGAAATGATTCATGCAAACAAAATATCTTAAACACGAGAAAAGCTTATACATCCATTTAGGTACCACCACCGAAATCTGACAAGAAGAGAACATGAAAATAAAATTATACAAAACGCTTATTAGGCCAGTTATAATACACCAGTAGAAAGCTCGTCCTTATTTATTATTAATATTTGTCTGTGGGGAGGGACCAATCCCTACGCTATCCAAAGCCCACTGGGCCCATATAGCTACCCCAAGAAGCAAACAACAACAAACCGGGTCTAGAACAAATATCCACGCCCGGGTCTAATCCATCTAAGATTCAGCGCATCGCGGAAAATGACTTAAGGGGAAATAGCCTAAGCTCTTCCACAGACATGCTGTTCCGACCAAAGGTCCTGAACCTAATCCTCACAACCCAGGCAATCTGTCATAAGATGGATGGTGTTTCCTCCTCTCTGTCTCACAGATTCTACAAAATGGATCCGGCATGAGCTCCATTACGTAGAAATGTCTCCTTAAACCACAATATCTAGTAAGGGATCAGATCAGATGCCTAAGAGAGCTCCGTGAAAGATACAGCAACGTCTCACTAATATCCCTGTCCGGATCCGCGCTGAATCAACTGTGTTCATTCATAATAATGAATGCTGTGAAGCTCTCTATGACTGGAAGCCTGACAGACATGTGCCAGATGACGCCAACAACAGGCTCGGGACCAATGAAAGGGAGAGAGGCGTCTAATTTGGCAAACCTATCGACCTCCTCATTCCCAAAAATTCCATATGACTTGGTACCCAGACTAAAAGCACATCCTTCAGAGAAACCTTTAAAAGCAACTCGCGATGAATGGTAGAATGACCAATCGCTTACTCTGCCAAAAACCTGCCTATTTAATTCTATAACAGGCTTTCATTGCCACAGTTTTCACCTCTACGAAGAGCGGTGTGATTCCCAATAAAGTCTCCATTGCAGCTGTTGGCGTGCTCTTTGTCGCACCGGTCACTGCCAGACAAGCCAAGCGTTGAATTATCCTCAAGCAGCAGTCTAGCGGATCTTATTTCATTGCGACGCCACCACACTACAGCCGCAAATAACAACCTAGGTTTTATTATACCATAAATACAGAACATCATCTTGGGAGTAATCCCCAAATTTTTACCTACAATTATTCGACATTGCCAAAAGGAAATAATTGCCTTTTAAGATGCTGTGTCTTAACATGTTTCGACCAATTTACTGGGTTAATTGAAAGATCCATTTTCTTACTATAATCCCCCCCAAGCTTTGTGTGATGTAGGAGAAATTGACTGAAATATGATCGTTTATTTTTGGAGTAACAAAATTCTTAAGAATTCTGCCGAAATGCGTTTTATTTTTTTTTTTACTTTCTTTTATTACTATCAACATTGTGATTATGTCAAATTTTCGTAATTGAGTTTACCCCCGGAAATACATGTTTTGTGGTACCCTAAAGTGTGGAAATGCTTCGTGTGAACAAAATATCTTAAACACTAGAAAAGCTTATACACCCGTTTATATACCATCACTGAAATCTGACAAGAAGAGAACATGAAAAGAAAATTCATACAAAAACGCTTATTAGGCCAGCAGAAAACTGGTCCTTAAAATGTTACTGACATTTTTGAAAAAAAAAATCCTGAACAGGATTTATGGCTAAAAAAAAAAAAAAAATTGAAAGAGGGATCTGGAAAATAGGAAGAATATAAGGAATTAGAAAAGCTTTATGGCAGCGAGAATATTATTATAAGATAATATAAAATCAAGGCGTATAGAATGGCTGGATAATGTTGAACGTATATCGAGAGACAGGGAAGGAGCAGTGCAAAGTATTCAATAGCACGTTATTCCGGTACTCGACGAAGAGAACGGCCCAGAAAACGTTGTCTGCAATGTATGTAGATAGATGTAAAAATGATGAACATGGCAAGAGAAAGCTCCGGTAATGGAGCGAAAATTTTTTTGAGAGAAGCCAAGACCCCACATCGGGCTGTACAGCTATGGAAGTAAGTTAATGAATTTTTGAATTCAAGTTTTCTATTTGATTTGTTCTCCAGCGATTTTAAACAAATAAATACTATAATTATTATTAAACAATGATCCCTACGAAAGGTGTATACAAATAAATTTCATCCTCATTTTTATTAAGTTAATAAAAAAAATTAATTAAAAGGAGGGATGATTTTTTTTTTATTACTTCGTAGTAAAATATTGTTATATAATTTTTTGTTAAAAATATTTTTATCAAAAAAAAATAATAATAAAAATATGACAGAATAGTAGTAACTAGAAATTCTAGGAGGTAACTTGACAGCAGACAACCATTTTTTTTTTTTATCTATCTTATCAAATTCTGAAGGTCATAAAAATATTATGCGTAATAAATACTTCAATTATCAATATTGTTTTTTTTCACAATTGTAAACTTTAAAGCATCTTTTTTATTTTTTCTTATTTTCTTTTCAATTTTTGCTTCAGAAGTTCAAAAGAATTTTTACTAATTCAATATCTTCAACTTTGAATAAATGGAAGTGAAAGTTCTACGACAATTAACAAGAGTAGAATACGTTTCAAACCCCCCCCCCATTTCCCCCGTCCGACAGCGCCTGGAGGTATATTTTTTTTTAAAAGAAAACTACAATAAACTGATCATTTGATGAAAGAAAGACATACTAGTGTTTAGGAAATTTAATTAAATTACCTTGAATAGCCTTCACAAGCAAGATGGTCCGCCATTATGCCGTAAATGTGCTATGGCTACCTAGTCTAGGCAGAAAGTTCAAGCAGGGAACAGCTTGACGGTTTCAGAGAAGAGAATGATGTTAGAATCGTATGCTGTCCGTCTTTAAGGTCTAAGCAGCGTATCATATAAATAATGATTGGCAATAGTGGGATTTTTGAATTCTACAGAGAGATAAGAGACCTTAGGAGGCTAATTCGCCGACTTCAGAAATCACCGATTCTTTTTTTTGTCACCATTTCTCATAATTGGTTCTCCACTCAACGTTGTCTTATCGCATCATACCGAATCAAACCTAATACTGTATCTTAAACTAGTAAACTATTGTGTAAAGTTTTTACAAGAAGATAACCACTCTTATCCAACAAGTTAGCTCAATTATGGTCTATGAGGTAAATAATTTTTTTTTTTAAATGCTGATAAAATTCTTTTACTATAGCTGATAGAGGAAGAATCGGTGCTCTTTCAAGTATATAAACAACTAACTAAATAACAAACATATTATGAAGATTAGGGCTACTGTATGGGTGGGAGGCGGGAGAGAGAGGGGACAAGCCGGTCGGTCGTTGAAGTGTAAATCAACACTAGCATAGAATAGCGTAGCAACGGATAGATTGTTTATAGTGGGGTAGTTCACAATAAGATCTGTGAACTATATAACATACCCGACGACCCCTTGATACTTCTGTTACTGCGCTTGGTAATCACAGTTTGATGAACACATTGTATTTTATCCACTACTATCCGCCTACAACATACACTGTATGCTTTCTCAATAGAATAAACATATTAATTTTTTTTTGTATATTATACGCTTGCTTTCTATTCATGGCAGGACTCTCTCTTGCCCTCTTTAAATAACCACGGTTCATTTCTTTAATACCTATTCACCTAAGATTATTATTTTTTCCAAGTGTATTTATTTATACCAAATCCTCAAATACATAAAAAAAAAAAAAACCACAAATACTTTACAACTCAAACATAAGCCAAATATGCTAGAAACATACATCAGCCAGCTGAAAAAATTTCTTCAAGAGATGGGATAATGTAATAAGATACGAATCAATTAAAGATTCATAGGTTCCGAAGAGTGAAGAATCAGACATTATATGAATCAAACGTTGTTACTCCCCACTTAGGCCAGACTAGGGGGGAAGGGAGAATTCGATTCATTTACGTATATATAGAGCTACAAAACTTGAGTTCAGGACAGTTTTTAGTATAATACATCCAGTCAGCAATCTATCTACCTTCTAATTACTCAGCCAGTCTGTCTCTCATTTTATTAATCTCTCGCTACCTTATTCTCTAAGTTCTATTAATAGTGTAAAGTTCTTGCAGTTTGTGAGTTCTATTTATTATACAGTGTTCAGCATATCATCTAGTTTCTCTCTAATCTTATTGCTAAATTCATTCTCTCTCCTTCTTACATCCATTATAATATTCTACAGTTATCTATATTATTATGATCAGGTGTATCTAATTGTTGGCTTATCGACCAGGAAGTTTCCAAAAAAAAAAAAAGACACCAAATAATTTTAAAGTGTTTTTTTAATTCAAACACGACGTTTCGGCAAACATTGTTTGCCTTCTTCAGGGGCTCTCTTAAAGTAAGAGCAGTTTGGAAATCTTGTTACAACATCTTCGATTATGTCTATCCATAGTTATGAGTGTACTCATAAGTATAGATACAATACATTCATAACTATAGACATAATCGAAGGTGTTGAAAAAAAAATCTGGTGTGAAACACTCACACAACATTCTCTTACTCCAGTTCTCAAAATTATAATTGACAAATTTTATAGTTTGTATACCAAATTTAATGAAATACGACGAAATGAAAAACTGTTCGGTGAAAGCGCACTTCCGGTTTACTAATGTTCTTAAACTTTGAATTTTGGCCATCCATTTATTTCTAATTAATTCTGCTGAAATGATAGAATTGTATAATCAATTATGATAGCACTTTAGAGAAAAGCATAACCCCACCCCTCCCCCAAAAGTGCACATTAAATGAATTTTCCTAGAAAAATGTTTTAATTAAAAGTTGTAGCTCTTTGCATATGTAGTTGATATACCAAGTTTAAAGAAAATCGTCGGAGCCATGTTTGAGAAAATCGCGAAAAAGTGGAAAAATCATTTAGTAAAGTGGTAAAGTAAACCTACTTCCGGTCATCCGATTTTTATCAAACTCGGAATTTCAGCAACATATTTAATTCTAATTAACATTATTTAGATGATAGAATTGTTTAATAAACTGAAATAGCATTTTAGATGAAAACCTAACCCCCACAACTGCCTTTAAATGAATTTGCTAAAAAACAACCTTTTTGGATTCAGGGGACCTCAAAACGGATATTTCCGGTGAAAACTCGATATCGAAAATTGGACATGATTACAATACTTCCTCTTACTAGAAGTAAGAGAAAGTAAAAATGTTTCTAGCGAGGGTGAATTTGAGCAAAATATCTTAAATATAATTATATATCCATTCTGTAAAAAGACAATTTTCGAACATTAATTACTTAGTGAATAGTCTATACGTATGTGTTATGTTAAAAGAATAATGTCAAAAACGAAAAGTCGCATGTAGGTGAAACTTGGTATTCCGTCTAGGTATTACGACCGCATTAGACAAGAAGATTTTTCAGGCAAAATCCATCAACCAACCGGAAGTGCGACATTACTGAATAATTTTAATCAGTTTTTCCGTAATTTTCACGCAAACAGCTCCAACAATTTACTATAAATTTCATGAATACTATAAATACTATCTGCACACACACACACACACATAAATATCTTTATCACTTTTATTTGCAACATTTTCCCGGGAAAATTGATTTTTTTGGGGATCTGGGGGGGGAGCAGTAAAGTTATGCCTTGCTCTAAAGTACCAGTTCAGTATGTGTTTTTTTTTTACCACTTATATAATATTAATACATATTAGAAAATTCATTTAAGGGCACTTCCGGGGGAGGATTGGGGTTAGGTTTTTATCTAAAGTGCTATTTCAGTTTATTAGACAATTCTGCCTTGTTAATAATGTTAATTAGAATTAAATATGTTGTTGAAATTCCGAGTTTGAAAACATCGGAAAACCGGAAGTGCGTTTATTTTAACACTTTACTAAATGATTTTTTCACTTTTTCTCGATTTTTTCAAAAATGGCTCCGACGATTTTCTTGAAACTTCGTATATAAACTAAACATTCAATGATCTACATCTTTTATTTCAAACATTTCTCTGGGAAAATTCATTTAAGGGCACTCTTAGGGGAGGGGTGGGGTTACAGCTTCCTCTAAATTTCTATCATAGTTGATTATACAATTCTATCATCCAAACAAAATTAATTAGAAATAAATAGATGGCTAAAATTCGGAGTTTTAAGAAAATTAGTAAACCGGAAGTGCGCTTTTACTGAACTGTTTTTTCAATTTTCGATGAATTTCGTTAAATTTGGTACACAAACTATAATATTTATCAATTATAATTTTGAGAACAGGAGTAAGAGAAAGTTCTGTGAGTGTTTCACACCAGATTTTTTTTTTATATATAGGTAACCTCAAAAAATGTTTTTTATTCTTTGAAAAAATCAATTTCAAAAATTTGATTGGATTTCAATACTTTCTCTTGCTAGAAATAAGAGAAAATAAAACAATATTTTTTTGCGATTTGTTTTTGTTTGTGTGAAGAAAAATATATAAAACCCTATGGCGCGCGCAACAGCCCATGAAGGACTAAAAGGCTTGCCAGACGGCGATTTGAATGGGGGGCGTGTGGTAAGTACGTCACAGTTCCCACGCCGTTTAATTCCGGCCTTCGCTACCTAGGGCGCTACTAACTGTAGTTTCTCACTTTTTATCATGATGCTAGGTCAACACCGACTTTGCCTCACGGGAATCGAACCCTGAATTCACGCACGTAAGGCGAATGCGCTCGCCACTAGACCAACGCGTGAGGACGAAGAAAAAAAAAATCTGGTGTGAAACACTCACACAACTTTCTCTTACTCCAGTTCTCAAAATTATAATTGACAAATTTTATAGTTTGTGTACCAAATTTAATGAAATTCGTCGAAAACTGAAAAAACTGTTCAAAAAGTCGCACTTCCGGTTTACTAATTTTCGGGAAATTCCGACTTTTGCGCTCTACTTTATTTCTATTAACTTTGTTTGCATGATAGAATATGTAAATCAACGATGATAGCACTTTAGAGAAAACAACCCCACCCCATTCCTCTACAAGTGCCCTTAAGTGAATTTTCCCAGAGAATGTTTTAAATAAAAGTTGTAGATCTTTGTATTTTTAGTTTATATAAGTAGTTTCAAGAAAATCGACGGAGGCATTTTTAAGAAAATCGCGAAAAAGTGAATAAATCATTTAGTAAAGTGGTAATGTAAACGTACTTCCGGTTATCCGATTTTTTTTGAAAGTCAGAATTTCAGCAATATATTCAATTCTAATTAACATTATTTAGATGATAGAATTGTTTAATAAACTGAAATAGCACTTTAGATGAAAACCTAACCACACCTCTCTCTCATAACAGCCCTTAAATGAATTTTCCCAGAGAAACATTTCAAATAAAGGTTGTAACTCTTTGTATGTGAAGTTCATATACCAAGTTTGAAGAAAATCGTCGGAGCCATTGTTGAGAAAATCGCGTAAAAAAAAAACAAAAAACAAACTAGTAAAGTGGTACTTCCGGTTGAGGAATGTTGACAGATAACGTACTGTCAGATCCCATGGTGATACCTAAACGGAATATCAAGTTTCAACTTTCTGCGGTTTTTCGTTTTTGAGCTGTGCTCTTTTATATCGATATCGAAAGTTTGGCACGATTACAATACTTCCTCTTACTAGGAGTAAGAGAAAGTAATATATATAAAGGAAAAATTGCAAGAAATTCAATCATGACTATCCGTTTAGAGATCCCGACCACAATACTGTTTTGGTCAAAGTATATAATTAGATAAATGTGGGATCCGAGGCTAATTTGTAGCCTATTGTAGAAATTCACCTAAATTTCATAAGACGAGCTAGGTTATTCCACATAATAGGGTTCTTCATGTTAAAAATGTCTAATAGTAAAAATTATAATATAATTATTCATAAAAAATTGTTTTTAAACCAAAACCAGAATTATAATGTAATTCTTTCAATTGATTACTGAGAGATAAATAAGGGAATAATATGAAGGGAAAATCCAAAATTTATCATCACAATTTTAAAATCAATCATCCAATTTGTAGTTATTCAAAATTCCAAATTAATTAATCATATATGTTATCTAATCAAGGTATTTTTTTATCTGTAAAAATCCCGTATAATAGTGTCATCTGCCCTAAATATAAGAGTTATTAATCACCAACATTGATTACCTAATAAATCTAAGACAATTCTAATTAAAATATTACTTTTTACTGTAGTTGCAATTTATTTTGAAAATTTATTTATTGAACCATTATTGTCTGACAATTTATTTGGCAATATACAAAAACGGGATTTTTTTGTTTTTGTTTGCTCACTGCTGACTTTGTTCGAGCCTAACGAAATCGTTTTAATCGCAACTGTTGACAGGATTTATCATAAATTGATGGTTTGTCAGTTAGAGAAAGCCCGGAATGAATTGTCACAAGGGGCATATCGATTATCTTATCCGAAGCTTCCCTAGCGTCGATTATCATGGATAACGAAACTGGTCCTAAGACTGTCAAATGTATCCATGAGCATTGAATCTTTTTGCCCTAAACCCAATATCCTGAGCCACATTAAATCTTATCGCTGATTTAATGCATTGAAAAAATCTTGAGCATCAAAGTCCAAATTATACTCAAACCTTGGTACTCTTTATTGTCAGAGGAAGGGTTCAGCTAGTGGTTTGCGGAGGTCCCAGGTTCGAGTCCAGTGGTTACCCCCTTAGATGTTTTCTTCGTAGGGAACTTCTACAGCTAAGTGTTCGGTGATGGACAGTGTTGTCTGTAGCGAGAGCACACTGTCCGGAGACTCGGCATAGGTATGTGGCCACACCATCGCCCACCCTTTGGGGTGCAATCAGCCTCTGGCTCCCTTGGTTGGGAGCCAGTCATCCCATCCCTGCCATAACCTGTCCTTTTCCTTTCCCCTTGCTGGGTTACTAGCAAGTATTCCTAGGTTACTGCACCTCTGTCCTTGAGGCACTGGACAGGAATCAGTAGACGGAACCATCGGGTGTGCGATCAGTCACACTGTACTCGGTATCGAGTATGAAATACTGAACTACGGGCGCAAGCATCGTCGAATTCCAAGCCCAATTGCTTGCAATTGAGGTCGGATTCGTAGTGGTCGTGGTTTAACCAACAACTCCAATGACTTCGGTTATGAGTTGAGCGGGAGGAGACCCGCAATATAAATTAAACCCCGGTGCCAGACCGTTGCTGGGAGTGCACTTGCTAGATGACCGCGGTCCACCAGACCTTGCTAGAGTGCCTTCTCTAGCTTCTGGTAGTGGGGTGTGACCACGGCGTGGGATCACTCTGCGCGCTGGTTGAGCATATCTCAACCTGCCCTTGAATGGGTCATCTCGGGGGAGTGCCCGGGGTGGCACTTCTGCCATTGAGAGGCCTTGCACTACAGCCTCTCCTTGGTGGTGACATCCTTCTCTTGTAAAACGACTCCGTGCTTGCACGGGGGGACTGGTATATCCGAAAGGATAGGAACGGTCTTAAAAGAACCCCGAGTACCGGGATGGGAAAGGGAGTGAGGGGAGGAATATCCGGAGACTGGCTGTGCACTGAGAAGGCTCCGGGGGGGGAGTCAAAAAAGGGATTCGTCATTGAAGATATTGTGATCCTATTCTTTAGCGCATTGCTGTCTTTCTTGGCTATCATTCAAACCTTAATTGTAATTAATTGTAGCTGTCAACTTGGCCGGTCGGTGTGAAGACCAACGGCGCTATAGGCCGAGAAAATTTCGTAAGCACAGACCCTTGTCTTTTTATTCCTAAATAGCAGATGAAAGGTCAGTCAAAAAAAAACATCTTTCGGATGTAACTTCTTGTTAATAAGTTCCCCCTGGGAGTCCATGTGTAGATTGACAATGCTGGATGGGTTTCTCGGTGTAAGATCTCCTTACCCGAAGCACCGAATAATGGTTGGGAAAGTAGCGCCACTTTCTGACTCAGCTTCGTGCATACCCCAAACAATTCTTCTCCTATGTAAACAATATTTATTATGTTTGGCCGTTGTTAATATTAAACAAGCTAAAAAATTAGTTTGGCTGGG